>APFE030264914.1:2734-25517 GCA_000404065.3 Pinus taeda | reverse complement strand
AAAGGAGGGAAGTCAAAAGTTATAAAAAAGAGTCAAGACCCTAATCAAGACAAGATCATTTGATAAATAAAATCATTAATGGAAATAAAATAAACTAAATTAAAAATAATTAATGGAAAATTAAATAAAATAAAACAAATATATACACAAGTAAAAAGAAAATATAATAGATACATACATATATTATATATATATCCACAAAAAAGTAATCAATAAATAAAACAGGGTCAACAATAAAATATGGGGCTGAGGCCCATTAAACAAATAAAAAAAATGCTAAAAGGAGTTAAGAACGAATAGGATGATAAAATACATGGAAAACACAAAAGATTAAGAAAATAAACTCTAATGAAGTATTTGTTGATTATTCTTTTTTACAGTTTATTTTCTTGATACTCGTGTTTTCATTTTTTTTATCATCCTATTTGTTCTTAACTCCTTTTTGTATTTGTATTTGTTTAATGGGCCTCACCCCAATTTTATGTTGACCCTGTTTATTTATTGATTACTTTTCCATTATTATTATATATATTTATTATGATATGATGATGATTGATGTTAACGTCCGCTGAGACCAAACATTGGTCTATGGAGCTAAAGAAACCAAATTATTTATTTTGATTTAAGATTTTATTCTATGCTCAAAACTTGGAGAGAAGCCTCCTGAGCTCACTATAATTTTGACATTGTAAAAGGCTAGGAAGGTCAGTATTGTAACAAAGATTGTGAAACTGAGATCTAATGTGGTTGTACATGGGGCACTCTAAGAGGAAGTGGTTTTCATCCTCGATGTTCCTATTCTCACATATATTGCAGATTCTTTCCATCCATGGTGTTATAGGAACTACCCAATGACCTGTTTCACTATGGAGCTCATGAGAATTCGTTCTAATATTTGCTATATTAATTTTCTTCTTTGAGCTAGTTAAAATAGAGAGATACTTTTGATCTTCTAGGGTGGGATTGATGACCTTCTTATAATTACTTAATTTTCTTTTAGCCGCTAAATCTTTCTCACACCACATTCTTTTCTTTGATCTTAGAAGTAACAATATCTTTAATATTATTAATGTTTTGCAATGCATCATTCTCGTTGATCTCCCAATAGTTTAACCAGTCCCTTGTGTCTTTATGCCACCCTCGATTGACCCTTAGGTGGTTTTGGCTAGACTTTAAAGCTAGCTTAGGAAGTCTATGATTGTCTATGTTATTGAGTTTGTGCTTGTACAATAGAAACCTAATCATAGCTAGGCTCTCAATAGGGGAAAGACCTACTTCTATAAGGAGAATAGGATAGGGTGTATTGCTTTTAATTTTCAGGTTAAAAGTTATAAAACGCTTTTGTATTTGCTCAATCTTTCTCCGTGATTCTTTGGAGATTTTGCAACCCCCAACCTCACAGCCATATAAGATAACATGAGTGAGTAAAGTCTCAAAGAGGAACTTATTTTTATCCCGCATTACGAGGTTTGCTGGTTTACAATTATTTTCAAGACCGAAATAAGCTTTCCACCCCCCATTAATCCTTTTCTCAATGCTATGGTTCTAGTTGAGCTTGCGATGAATATCAATTCCTAGGTACTTGTAAGAATACACTTCCTCCAAGTTATTATTGTCATACATAAAATTAGCGTAAGTGTCCTTCTTGGATTTGATAATCATAACTTTTGTTTTGTTAGTGTTAACAATGATACCCATGGTAGAGCAGAAATCCTTAAGAAGCCCGAGTTGCTTATCAAGATCAGATGGGCACCTTGCGAAAAGAACAATATCGTCAACATAGAGAAGAAGGATGACAACTATCTCAACTAAGATCATGCTATCACATCCTGCTTCCTCTAAATAACTTTCGAGCTTATCCATGTAAGTGCCAAATAGGGTAGGGAAGAGGGCACAACCTTGTTTAACTCCAATGTTACACTTAATATCTTTCAACCACCGCTCATTGCTCTTTAGCTTGGCAATTACATTCTCGTATAACCTTATAGTGGCAGCTCTCAACTCGAGAGGAACCTTTAGTTCTTCTAATCTATTCCAAAGGTTGTATCTAGGAACTATATCGAAAGCCTTTCTAAAGTTCACAAAGCAACAAAATAAATTGGATTTATCATTATGACATTCCTCCGCAATGATCCTAAGCGTAACGAGGTGGTTTGTTGTTGAGTGATGCCTTCTGAAACTTGTTTGGCCTTTAGCCCGATTACCTTCACTTTCAAGCCATATGCTTAACTTCTTTTCCAAAATACTACCATATAACTTGGCTAAGAGAGGGCTGATCATAATTGTTCGATAATTAGAGGGGTTATTTGTATCCTCACTTTTAAAAATAGGAATAATGAGGCTCTCATTCCAAGGTTTAGGGAACCCTTGCTTGACTGCTTGATTGAAAAGCTTGTGGATGCGGGGGATGAGGACAAGACTTTCAATTTTTAAGATTTCTTCCTAGTAATTTTCAATGTTCTTAGCTTTCCCATTAGCGAGGCGATTAACCCCAAACTTAATGTCTTATAAAGAGAAAACTTCTTTCATTGTGAGCTATGTCACACGGTTCGAGTTCGAATTCGAGTTCGACAACAATTAAGTTCGATTCAAATTCGAATTTTCCGATCAGGTTTGAATGAGGTTCGGCATTAGGTTCGACTATACATATTTTTCAATAGATATATATTTATATATATCTCTGTATATGACAAAATAATAGAAAATTCAAAATCGATCCATAAACACATGAATATAAGTTATTTTTGCTCTTTCAAACATTCAAATAATTAGTAGCCATCCAAGATATGGAGAGAAGCTATGACCAACCATGTTTCAGTTTAATTGAATAGAACCAGAGTTGTGTAATTAGTACGTACTACAAATATCAGTGTTTTTCAAAAATCTACAAGTAATGATTTTCTGTATGCACAATTAACTTTATTTACTATTGACATGAAAAAAATATAAACACCATTTGAAGAAACCTCGAATGCATTCTTAGTCCAAGTCACTTAGTTAACATGTGTTCCTCTATAGCATCATGTTATCTAGGAAAAACCATTTCTTCTGAATGCAAGAAGACTAAAACGATTCCATGGTCACAACAAACTATAGACACTTGTGTGGTCCAAAGAAGGAACAAATGAAAGTTCTCAAGGAGAAGCTAGTAAAAAACTGCAAATGGAAAGGGCATACAACGGTGCCATTGAAGTTAAAAAGCTCTGGAAATGAGTCGTTGAAAAACAAGTAACATGCCTCACTAATTCCATAAGTAATAAGCCATAATGCTATTTTACAGAGGAACACTTCAAAGCTCAATATCAACATTTTTTAAATATACAAGATCTTTGTCCAACCAAATCAAACTTAATAAAATAGTTGGTTCAGGAATCTTGGTATTGATCCTGACAAGATATGATAGGGTGGGCAATTGCCAACTCCTCTATCCTTGGTGCATTCTATTATTAACATAGACAAATATAAAAAGCCTTAGAACCTATTATTTTTAAACGAATAAAATAGTATAAACCTTAATCAGAAAGATGATTGAAAATCCATAAAAAATAGGAGGACAAACTTACTGAAGATATTTATATATATGTACAATATCGACTTTCTCTTGCCTTTCAGGCCTTACAGATACTCAAAGTACAGCGAATGGCTAAAGTTGCAGGGTAAGGTATTGCTAAAACCAGCAAAATACAACATCACAATCGTGTTGAAGATTGATGTCAAAGACAACTAAGGCATGGTAAATTTTTGAATAACCTATAATATGCTTCAAAGAGTGGGAATCTTCTTGCTATATTTGCAAACGACTAAGTGAACCCAACTAAACAGCTCCATCACAGATCTGTCAAACCACACTCACAGCGATCTCAAACGCAAGACCATAGCATACTTCGCAATGACAAATTGACAATCAAACGCACTCGATAGCTTATGCCAAATCCTTCCAGCACCATCGTTTATAAAGAAAATTTTGGGGGGAAGTGATGAAGAAAACCAGTATGCGACCCAAGGTTTTCTCGTAAACAGGGAAATAAAACTGCCAAAAAAACCATCGAACCTAAAAAAAACCGTTGAAATTCACATTAAAATACGTTCAAGTTCGATTTTTGAGGTTCGATTAGGTTCGAATTCATTCAGGTTCGCCGTTCAGGTTCAACTTTCAGGTCGACAAACTTGAACGAATTTCAAATTTTTGTTTCAGGTTCGGCGAATTTCGACCCTGAACCTTCAAGTTTGCCGAACCCTGTGACATAGGATGTGAGCAAGGTTTCCAAATTATCCATGACATTTGGAGATTCATAAAGCTTTTTAAGATAGGAATTCCAATCGTGAGAGCAATTTTATTATTATCTTTAGTCTTCCTAGTCAGAACCTACCTCCAAAATTTCTTAGGAGCAACCTTAGAGAGGTGTAAGAGATTCTCCTATCTTTGACGAATGTACAGCCTCTTTTTCCTTTTAGTTAAGGCTTTGTATATTTTTATCTTGTCCATTTTAAGAGATTCATCAACAGCTTCCTTAATTGCTCTCCTTGCACTTTTACAATCTTTGTCATACCATGGATTTGTTTTGCTATTTCTTTTATTATTTGAAACTTCAATTGAGAACTTGTTAATATAATATGAGAGGGTTGTAGTAAAATTATGATAGAGGTCTTCTATGTTGTCTATACTAGATAAAGGAAGCAAATTAGTTTTTAATTCATTTAGAAAGAGATTGTTTTTATTTCTATCAAATATTAAGTTGTTTTGGCTGTAAGTATTATTTTCTGTGGGAAATCTATGCATGACAAAATTGAGAGTTATTAGTAAAGGCCTATGATTAGACTTAGGTTCGTGGTCGTTTAAGATGTCAAAAATTATTATTTTGTTGTATAATGGGAGATCGGAAATAACATAGGCTACCACGCTGCTACCAAGTCCATGGATGCAGGTCATCTTGCTGGAATTGGGCCACTTCTTTAGACTATTGTAAATTATGAGATCCTGAGCACTACAGAGCTTGACTAGCTCCGCCCAAACAAATTTTCCCCGAGGTCTTCAGAGCTCCTTTTGTACCTACTAGCCAAAGTAGGGTCTTTGTCTAACCAAAGAGGATTAGGGTTGGAATGATTGCTTAGAATAATAGCTTGGTTGTTTGAAGTTCGAGCATTAAAGTCACTTATTAAAAGGATATTACCATCATTCCTTAGGCTAGAAATATCATTCTCTATACCATTGTAAGGGTTTGTTTTATCTAGATTCTTCTTCTTATAGAAGTTAGAATTGATGGGGGGAAATAACATATTGCTATGTAGGACTTTTTATTATTAATGCCACTGATCTCTATCCAATTGTATTGGTTGTGAGGGTCGTTTTTATAAATCCTAGCGTGGGGGAAGATGTTCTTCTTAATGTAACAAGCTATTCCCCCAATGCCTCTACGAGAGGATTGCTTGTTCTAGGTACACCATAGCGTAAAGCCATCTATGTTAGGGACCTTAGATTCTTCGTGCTCCCAAGTTTCAACAAGCAAAATAATATCAACATCATTTGAAATCCAACTTAGCTTGGGGCCTTTGTTCCATGGGAAACCCCGACGGTTCCAAGAAAGGATCCGGAGCATGTTTAATTGTTATTGATTACTATCTTTTTGGTTTCTATCTCGAGTAAAGGCTTTTCAATTTCTGATTATTGCCCATTTTCCTTCCTTTCTAGCTTCTTTTACCTTTTGAACCTCCTTTCTTAATTCTGCTTGATCTTCTGGAATGAGATCTTCATTTATGAATATTTCCGTTCCTCTTAGACTTGAGGTGTTACTAAGTATGTCGTACTTATGATTAGTGGAGCTCACCTTTATGCGGATTAGTTTTCCTTTATTCTCGGTTAATTTCCCCAACCTTGTTGCTGCTGTTAGACACATTGTTTCAATTTGTAATCTATTATGTAATTCTGTCTTGGCTAAGGCTAATTTTGTTACGTTCGTGGTGTAATTCTATTAATTTTTTCTTTTCATTCTTAATTGGTTTGATATCTAACTTATCTACCACATTATTTAGGGTGAGACGGCTATTAACTTTTTCTTCTAGTTCTTTAATCATGTTTTTCATTTTAAGACTCTCTAAAGTATCATCATCTCCTTGCTTGGATGGTTGGTTAGTATCTTGGTTTTGTTTTTCTATAACCTGCAATCTAGTCTCCATTGCCTCCATTTTATTCTCCAGTAGTTCTATTTTATTTTCTATTTGTTTTTGAATGTGTCTTCAAGAGATGAAAATTTATTTTCCAGCATGGCTTCTAACTTTTTTTGTAGCTTGGCTTCTCTTTCTTCTCTACGTTTCTCTAAAGACTCTATATACTCATAAAGGCCTTGTAGAGTAACTGTGCTAGGTCTGCCCTTGGTAATATTTGGTAACTGTGGTGAAATATTCATACTTGAAATTATATGAGAAAATATGTATTAGAAAAAGAAAAAGATAAGGAATGTGTGCACCTGATATCAACAAACCTGACTGCAGATCATCCGTACCCACCACAACCTGCAGACCGGAGATGCGGGCCTTAGAACTGGGTTTAAATGCCGAAGAAATATGTGCAAGCCTCTGCCTTGGTCATATAGCAAGCCTCAAAACTGATCACCAAAGGCTTGAGCCTTATGGTCTTATATTGTAGAGGAAGTGTATATATAAAGTACGTGTTTAACTCTTTCACCTAGCCTCAGAACTTTTTCAGCGAAGAATACATGTGAAGAATGCGAGGAAGTGTATATAGAAAGTACATGTTTAACTCTTTTACCGAGCCTCAAAACTCTTTCACCGAAGAATATATGCGAAGAATGTGAGGAAGTGTATATATAAAGTACGTGTTTAAGTCTTTCACCAAGCCTCAGAACTCTTTCACCGAAGAATATATGTGAAGAATGCAAGGAAGTGTATATATAAAGTACGTGTTTAACTTTTTCACCAAGTCTTAGAACTCTTTCACTGAAGAATATATGCGAAGAATGCGAGGAAGTATATATATAAAGTACGCGTTTAACTCTTTCACTGAGCCTCAAAACTCTTTCACCGAAGAATATATGTGAAGAGTGTGAGGAGGTGTATATATAAAGTACGTGTAACTCTTTCACTGAGCCTCAGAATTCTTTCATCGAAGAATATATGCAAAGAATGCGAGGAAGTGTATATATAAAGTACGTGTTTAACTCTTTTACTGAGCCTCAGAACTCTTTCACCGAAGAATATATGCGAAGAATGCGAGGAAGCATATATATAGAGTACGTGTTATATATATATATATTATATATATATATATAATATTATATATATATATTTCTTTTGACCTGTGTATATATTTGTTTATTTTATTTAATTTTCCATTAATTATTTTTAATTTAGTTTATTTTATTTCCATTAATTATTTTATTTATCAAATGATCTTGTCTCGATTAGGGTCTTGACTCGTTTTTATAAGCTTTGACTTCCCTCCTCCTTTAGAGTTTGACTTTTATTTTATTTTATTTATTTATTATTATTTTTTTCTTTTTTTATTAAATTAATTTAAATATTATTTCTCGAAAACTAGTTGTTTAATTTGCGGTTACTTATAGCCAGGACAAGTTCGTTTACCCCAAAGACAATTTCATAAAATTAAACTTCGACGGGGCGTCGAAAGGGAATCCAGGTAATGTTGGATTCGGAGGAATCTTCCGCGATAACCAGAAAAATACTAGGTGGATTTATGCAGAGTGGGGTGGAGAGATGACAAATAATGAGGCTGAGCTATGGGCAGTCCACCAAGGGCTGCAAATTGCGATTCGCAATGGCTACAGAAATCTGGAGATTGAGGGGGATTCCCAGATGGCAATCGAAATCTTGAAAAAGCTGAATAATGGGAAGAATTGGGAACAGGTCACCAGCAGCTGGCGAACGGCTGGTATCATCTAGGAAATAGCGGAATTGCTGAAAGGAGTGGAATACAAGATCTTCACTCATGTGAAAAGGAATGGGAATCGAGCGGCGGATTTTCTCGCGAACAAGGGTTGCAAAGGCCGAGAAGGAAAAGGGGGATGCATCTAGGGTCAAGGAGGCTTAACACTAGGCCTAGAAGCCCTAAAAAATTTCCGAACCCTTGCAAAAAATCAAATTTTGCTTCAGATCTCCAAAATCGCCAAATGTCACCATGAAAATGTCACAAAGGGCTAGCAACTTCCTTCATCTGCTTGAGCGTTGAGCTTGGAGGATAACTAGAGGGTGGATCTTGCCTTCCTAGGCCTAAAACCACCTCTAAAACGCTAAGGAATTTTTTCAGAGGCTAGAAACTCTTGAAACCCTTCCAAAATTTCAGAATTGGTTTGAGAAATTACCTGCACAAATGAAAATAAAATTTCCCCAAAAGCCCAATATATACAAAATTCAAGATAAACCCCCAAAACCCCAATAGTTGCAGAAGAAGGGTTAGAAATATATTTACAAAATTATATATAAAATATTCACAAATGTACAATGCTTGTAAAATAGAAATTTTTGAGAAAATTAACTTTTTGAATAATGAAAATGGATCAATGTGTTTTTCGAAAGTTAGAATATTTGCCATAGTCTTTAGCAAAGTAAGAAGACCATACAAAAATTCCTAGAGCCCAAACAAGGTCGGCTCTTCTTCAAAGTCTATGAATTCAAAGCCCAAGGGTTGGTGTATATACAAATCTCTATATATTTCCTCAAGCAAACTTGTTAGATCATATGGTGAATCATATCACCTAAGATAAAACCAAATTTTACTAATAGAATGTTCTTATCATCGACAAATGGAATAACAAGCTTATAACTTTTTTTTTTAGCACAATATAGGAAAACACATAACCAACACATACCACAAATCAATGGACAAAGAACACCATGAACTGAACCCCAAAGTCTTTTTATTATGGTATCAAACGTTCCTAGCAGAGCAATGGCTCAATACCAATGTTACAAAATTACGTCGTCCAAAATCATTTCCATTTGAGAAGAAAAATGGCTTCTATTTATAGAGAAATCCCTCTAGGTGGAAAATAAGGGCTAGTTGGCTTGATCCCCGTCAAAATAATGTTGTTCGTTGATAAATACTTGATCATTTTTTAATCTTCACCGTCGAATATTTTTATTTCGAGGAAAATTCGAAATTTCTTAAAACCCACTTTCAATTAATCAAAAAATCAATATTTTGGATTAATTTCCTCAAAATTTGGACTCTAGCTTAACCACCAAGGTCCAAGGGCTTAATTTTTCTTAAAATATCCATTTTTACCATGGTAGGGGACCTCCAAAAAGTAATTTTCTTTTACCCACGAATTTTCCACTTGGAGAGGAATTAATTTCTCTAAAATTAGTTTTGACTCTAAACTAATTAATCTTCTAGCTTACGATTTAATTTTATTTTGCCAGAAAAGTTAATTAATTGACACTAGAGATGATTAATTTATTTTTCCACCTTCAAATACTTTAACCATGGTGTCTAAGTATGAGGGACCATGCACTAAAATATATTTTACATCAGATATTACAAATTCAACCCTCAAAGGGGGGATACACATTCGTTATAGATCCTCATGACACTACCTAATTCTGTGACACAATATGATCTAGTATAGACCAAGTGATCTGTGATAAAATAATTTAGCCAAATAGCTTAAATTATTCCCAAACCACTTTTACAAAGACTCGATATAATACTAGGACTCACCTAGGATCTTGTCAATAAATTGCACCCTAGCTTTGGGGTTTAAGATGGAGGAAAAACTCTACCAATTATCTGTGTTTAGAAACACACATAATGCGGTGAGGTTAAAAGACCTCCTAGAATGAATTTGTCACCAAAATCAGAGTCTTACCCAGGTGTTCTTACAAAATTAAATGGTCATACTACTCATTTACATTACAACTTGCAGAATTTGGGTTTACAATGATACAATAATGTGCTCGCGGATGATTCTGAACTTTGGAATTTTTTTGACATTGCTTCCTTGGATGTGTGACAAAATGAGTGCAACAGGTCCACTAGGGCTTCTTTGTGGTCTCACAATGTTGACATTCAAATTCCACAAGGATTGCTTAGAAACCTTATTCTTCTAGGATTCTTTGGTTTAGGGCATCGCTTATCAAGACATACCTCTCAAACCTAGACCAAAGTATCCTCTTAGCCCTTCCCAGAGAGTCATAAATCTTGCTTCTAATGCAAGTAAGCTTTTCATCTGAGCCTCTCTTGTGAATAGGCTTTGGAATCACTTTATGTCCTTTCATTGACCTATCTTTCCTAGTGATTCTTCTCATACTGAGACTCCTCCCATTAGTGAAAGTCCGTAAAGAGTAGGGAGCTTTAGCTTGGGTGACATTGGGCTATTGCCATTGTTGCCACTTGACCTAGTAGTTGCTCTATAGGAACCCCTCCTAGGAGCCCTATTAGTTTCAGCGGTAATAGGCAGCTCAACTCATGCACAAATACCCTATACAAATAGATCCCATGATGAAGGAAATCCATTAAGAGTCACTGTAACAAGCTTTGCATCATAAATGGTATCTCCAACGACTATAAGTTGATCTCTCAATTGGGAGACTCTCATGAGATAAGTAGCAACTGAATATGATCTAGACACCATGACACGACGAAGCCAATGCCTCAAGGCTAACTTCCTGCCAGTGTTCTTACTCTTGAACAATCCCGCCAAGGCATCATACATCTCTTTAGTAGTCTTCAAGTCAACAACATGTGGAATCAAATGGTCCTTTAATGAATCTATCAAGATCCTCTTAGCCTTTGCTTCATTCTTCTTATGCCTGACTTTCTCCTCTACATCTTGTGGTTCCGAGACACTTTTCTTCACATAATTTTTAATATCATTTTCATCCAAGACAAGGAGTATCTTGGTCTTCCAAGATTTGAAATTTGTAGTACCATCCAACCTGTCTCCTACTCTGAGACTAGGCACCATTTTGTTGAATAAATCTTTTTTTTATGTCTAATGTATGGAAGATATTAAATCTATGGTTTTCTATTGTGCCCTAATTTATTGAAAATCTATTGGATAGAATATGATATCATTATTGCATGCGTTACTCATGAATAACATGTGAATGATGATCCTAGTGGTGAACTTTGATTAGCTCTTCCATAAAACTCCTTGATCAATTACATAATAATCACTAAGGTTTTTGATCCTAGGGCATCAATTATCCTTACTCCTTAGCAACTTTTAGCCACGCAATCAACTCATAGACTCCATCCTTAAAAGGAATAAGGCACTAACCTACGTTGTTGGTGATCAAACTCACTTTTCATTCATAGATTTTATCTTTTGTTCCTCTTAATCTAATTCGGCCCCAACAAGGCCAAGCGTCCAAGCGAGGGCTTGGTGTGAATTTCTAGGCAAGGAAGATTTTTGGGATTGGAGAGCCTAAATGCCAAGGGCATAGTTGGTTGCCTCAAAATCAACCCTTTTGGTAGGCATTCACCTCAATTTTAACAATAAAATTTCTTGCCCTAGTTGTCTTCCCTCGGTAAACCCTAGTTTGGTGTTGCTTCAACTTAGGGGCCAATTTGAGGGCTTTATGTGCTTTTGTCTTGTTGAAAATCATTGTTGGAAACCCTTTCTCCTTGCCTTGACCTTTGGCCATCCTAACACTCAACCTATTAATCAAGCCCTAGTTCTTGTGCCTCATAAATTCTACCTCTCTTGGAAAAGTGATTTGCCTCCATTTGATAATTGGAACCTTGTACTGACATTTTTCTCTTAAGAGCCTATTGGTTACCCTATACCTTTATACCTAGGATATTTATCATAGGTGACCTCATACTGGGACTTCTACTGGTGAAAGTCCATAAATAAAAGGGGTTGTAGACTGACCCACTGGATATGCACACTTCATGGGCATAAGAAGTTCAGATTCAACAAAACAAATTGCTAAAATATTTGTAAATTGCATGGGTTTCCAAGAATCATTGTTAGTGATTGAGATGCCAAGTTTAAGGGAAAATTTTAGAAGGAGTTCTTCAAGTAAATTGGGACATCCCTTAACGTGAGCTCAATGTACCACGCCCAAACAGATGGGCAAATTGAAATTGTCAATAAATGTTTGGAAGCATACCTTCATTGTTTTGTAATAGACAAGCAAAACAAATTGTCTGATTGGTTACATCTGGCAGAATGGTGGCACAACTCCACTTTTCACATTTCAGCGAAAATGACGCGATTTCAAGCTCTCTATGGTTATGAGCCTTCAAAATGGAAGGAATTAGCCATAAATGATATAAAAAATTCTAGGAGTAAAAGTTCAACTAGAGGAGAACGAAAAAGTCGTTCAAACATTGAAGGAGAATCTTAATATTGCAAGGAACTATATGAAATAACAAGTTGACCAACAGATCAAAAAGAGAGTTTAGCGAAGGAGATTGAGTATATGTCAAACTCCAACCTTACAAACAACTATCATTAAAGAAGAAGGAAAAAACAAGCTAGCTCCTAAGTTCTATGAACCATATCAAATCATCAAGAAAATCATTGAAGTAGCTTATGGTTTGAAATTACCAGAAACTGTTGGAAATACTGAGAGCGGGGTGAATCGGTATTTCTTAGCAATTAACACTTTTTAATCTTCTTCAAAGCATTATTTAATCTTCATTGATTATTATTGTTCTTCTTCAGATGATCATAAACAATAGTCAACGATAGACAACACCATAGAACAATGCAAAAAGATAAAATGATGGACACAAAGATTTTTAGGTGGAAAACCCCCTCTGTGTCAAAAACCACTGAATGATTATTTAGTAATTGTCTTCTCCCTGTTAAAATAAAATTGATTACATCATGATTTCAGCTACCACTGAGGGAAGCGTCAACCCCCTGATTCACAGGCCACAACCAGTAGGATGCTATTAAACCCTAATAACCTGTTGCAACCAGAAGGACACCCCAATGCCCCATAGATCAGGCCACAACTTGATGAGTGCCCCAACACTCTGTTTACCGGTTGTTGTTGGAAAGGATGCTTCACTGCCTTATAGTTTATCAGCCACAACTGAATGGATGCCACAACGCCCTATGCAATCCACAAATTGTCCTAACGTCACCCTGCCACCCTGAAGTGTTCTTAGGCCACAACCTAAAGGTGACTCCAGTCACCTGTCTTGAGGAGCCAAAAGACCACATTTCACAATTTTCAGACTGGATCCCTTGTACTCTGAATCAATGTAGAATAGCTGTAAGGAAAATGTAGAATAGATATCGAATCCTGGTAGTCGTTGATCACTATGCCCACAGACTCGTTGTTGCACGATGCTACACAACAAGCTATCACTGTTCAATTGCACAACACTGTCATTGCACACTGTATATCACTGTCACTACAAATCACTGCACAGCTGCTGGCTATCACTGCATGTCACTGCTCATGAATGAATAGTCATCAATGCACAACCACTGTCACTGCACACATAGATCACTGCACATCTGCTGGCTGCCACTGCATGTCACTGCATTGAGCTGCTCACGAATGAATAAGCATCAAGACTCAATATATGATGCTGCCACACTATCAAGTTGCACACGATGCTGCAACCATTTGGGACTGCTACCAAATGATGGCACAAACCAAGGTGCCTCAGGTCATCCCTATGACCCGCCTCAGATGCTGTCAAATTCTGTCCTTGGAGAGCTACCAACATACATTCCTTTCACTATTAAGCACTGCTCATACACTGCTATCCATCTTTATGTCAATCTGTTGTACAATAAAATGATATTGCCCTCAAAGATCTGCTGCCCTGCAAGGTTACAGTTGTGTCACTGTAAACTCTCTAGGTCATCACTACAAGACAAATCCCTAGGTCATGATAGTCTATTTCAAGTATTACTGTAGTGTCAACCATCTGTCATAGATAACCTACTCACTGTGTCAAGTATTACTGCAACCTATAGTTTGGATCTAAATGTGTTAGTGTATCACATCACAATCATAATAGTTTTATTAATATAGTGGACCATATGTCATTGCTAAGTCATTTACATGTCAGGTCGATTAGTTATGTCTAGGTGTTAATTCAATTCACACTTCTCAGTTTTGTCATAGCTCAATACCTGATACTACAAAAGTCAGATAGTATATGGATCAACTTCTCTGCATAGCATATTCCAAAGGTGTTTTTGCTTCATAGATGGCCATCATAACCTAGATCACTGTTGGTAAAAATTCATAGTCATTGTTGTGTCAAGTAGGTCAATGTATCAAGTCACAGTCAAGGTACAGTGATTATAAAAAGGTCATAGTCAAGAGGCCAAAACACTGTAATGCAGCTATGTTAACACAAATTCTCATGCACTACTACATAGGGTTATTGTGTCATTTGTCATCTTGTCTAGTTGCTTTACTTCTTGTTAATGTGTTGTAGGCTACGCATGCTACTGTAATTACAATCCTAGGTCTTTAAATCACTTTGTCATATCTAGGTGTAATATCTTAGGTTGTCAGATCACTTAGGTTCTAAGTTTCTGTTAAATCTATCTATACACTTGAGGACTGTTATCACAATTATTAACACATGATGATGAATGTCATTTTGTCATTAGTGTTACTGCCGCTGCCAAAAAGTCATCATATTACAGAGGTTATATCAAAATGCCAAATCACTGTTCTAAGGTCTGTAAGAATAGCATCAAAAAGAGGGCAGCATCAGTCTCAAGACTTTGCCAAGTGAATTATTTAAGTATCAGCCCTTCAACGTCTTTGATTAGTGGTTCAGTGCATGCCACAACATATGTGTTTACCATCAGAATTTTGCTAGAGACTTCAGTTTTCAACTCTCTGGATCATGGAGAAAGATGTGCTTTAGATCAACCTACTCACACAGTGACTACAAGGATAAAACATCACACGGTCATACCTTGTTAGATATTTTCTTTCATGCAAAACTGTTACTATAATGAACTTAATTTGGACTGCTATTAGAATGATAGTAAAGTTGGCTTCTTTACTTAAGTAAATTCAACAGGTCGGCTTAAATTTAGGTTGTATTCACAGGTATATATACTAGAGTACTGTTTGCAGTGTTTCAGATGAGAGACCGTAATATCCTGAAGCTATAAGAATTTTGCACAAGCATCAAGCATTGAAGTACTCCACAAGAAGCACAGTCATGTATACTTAGAGATGATCAGGAATACGCAGTCCTAAAAGGATTCAATACTAGTTTTGAAAGGTCACCGGTACTTACAAATAATGCCACAGAGATGAAGACTTTGGTACTCCACTACAACTTCAAATTAGGCCACATAAACAGACCTTAAAATTTTTTGCCCTAGACCATAACATAGTCTTCGTTACTAGCAAAAGAAAAATGCTCAAACAGGCTTGCGGCCTAACCTTACACTAAACCAAAACAACTTAAAGAAATCTACAAGAACTTACCTTGTATTTCGCTTGAGAGGGATCCCTTTTCGTTGTACTTTGCCTAAAAAAAAAAATCCAAACTGTTCTTTTTCAGATATCTTATTATTAGGCCGAAAATTTCAGAAGACGTGTGAGACGTTTAGTCTTTAGAGGAGTGATGGGTCTTCCTTTATAGTTTGGAGAGGGACTTCATAAGTGACCGTTATAGGACAAGGAAGGGGCTTCATGGAGGAGTTATTAAAATTTTAATTAAGTCATGTCTTGTCTCTTAAGTAAGAAAAGATGTGAGCCTTATGAGTGAGAAAGGCCATGATTTTAATTAAGTATTGTCTTGTGTGTTAAGTAAAAAAGGCCTTGAGCCTTATGAGTGAGAAAGGCCGTGAGTCTTATGAGTGAAAGATATCAGCATTTACAATATGAGGGATACCTTTTATACAAATAAATAAATAATTTAATAGTTTTCTTAAGATTCCTTAAGGTATGGCCGTGATTTTAATTAAGTATTGTCTTGTGTGTTAAGTAAAAAAGGCCTTGAGCCTTATGAGTGAGAAACGCCGTGAGTCTTATGAGTGAAAGATATCAGCATTTACAATTTGAGGGACACCTTTTATAAAAATAAATAAATAATTTAATACTTTTGTTAAGATTCCTTAAGGTATGGTCAATTTATTTTGTAAGTATTATAAATTTGTTTGTTTAAGTCTAAGGAATTTGTACACTAACCCTCTTTTGTGTGTTTTGTAGGCGACATGAGTGTATTAAGTCAATGATTGATTTATTGACTTTGGTTTTGAAGTTATGTAACTTATATGGGGTGAGATTACAGTGACAAACAATGTCATATGTTGACAATCGTAGGAGGAGGTATCATGTCACTACCCTTGGGGTTTTTAGCCTAGAAATTCGGTTCACTAACTTTAATTGTGAATATCTCTAAAACTAGGAGGCCTCTAGGGGCGTACCACATATCAACAAAAACATATTTTCGAGGAGAATCTAATGACATATATCTCCGACCCAAACTCAATGATTTGACCTACCAGAAATCCTTGACAAAGTCGGGGCACATCCTCAGTCCAAGGAACCCAAACCCTAGAACTTGGGTTTTCAACCATCCAACAGTATAGCTGCCATCTTGATGTAATCTGACAATTACTAAGAAGCGTTCATTAATCATTTGACATCAATGAATGGTGTTTTTGGTCAAAGTCAAACCCGATCAACTCCATGGGTTGACATCAGTGACAACACCATCCAACAGAAACACGCTGTGTCCATAACTTTTTCCATATTTCTGATTTAAAAAAGATGTTGGAAAAACATTAAACAACGCAAACAACACTTCTTACATTGAATAATGAAGGGGAAGTTGTGGTAGAACCAGAAGCTATAATTGTCACAAGAGAGAAGTGATTACGTCTCGAGTAATTAAAGAGTATCTCATCAAGTGGAAGCGCCTACCGAAAGAAGATTTTTCTTGTGAAACATAAGATTTTCATCAGCAACCCCTCTTGTTGCCTATGCTTTGAGGACAAAGCATTTCATGAGGGGAAGACAATGTTATGTATAAAAATCAAGTAATTAAATTGTTATGTATTAATTAGGTTAATTTAGGAAGAAGGGGCACGATCAAAAGATCATGGCCCCTTAGGTAAAGGCACTGAGGCTACATTTATGCCAAGAGGCATCAATTGTAACACCACCATTCATATTCATATATAATAAAATAAAAATAAAAATTTCTGTTATTTTATCACTCTGTGCCTCTACATCACTCTTCATCTTGTAGGGTTTCCCTCTTCAAGACCTGCTAGATTTTGTTGTAACAAAACCATTAGGGAAGGAGCTAGAACCATCAAGCAAAGGCATCACATCATAGCACTTGTGAGCCTTCACCATCTAAATATTGAGGAGTACATCAAGTGGTAATGAGAATGCAATTCCAACTTAATCATGACAACCAGTTAACAACAATCAACACCGAAGAGAATGTTATCACCACAAAATACCCAAGATTCCCAAGAACATCGAGTTCATGAAAGGAATGACCACTAGTACCCTCCATCGTCAAGCCAAGAAAGTTCTCTATAAGTTACCACCCTAAAGTATAGTTGTTACTTGTTCGTATGAAGGGAAACAGGCCCCTTTTTTAATTTCTGCATATTTAAGTGTTCACATTGTTGGTTAGGGCATGTTTGTAACAGCTTAACTACACCTCTCTCCATACTGTTCAAACTCTCTTTCTTGTTAACCATGTATCCATCACCCCTCAGATTGACATTGGTCTTTGTAACACATCATCAATTTATTTCTAAATTCATCTTACATTTTTACAGGGGAGGTCCCCTTGTGCTGGAGGAGAGCTGGCATAAAGTGAAAGGAAGGATTGTGATGGTGACAATGAGCAACCTTCCGACGTTCCCCTAGGATGCCTCTCATATTTCAGGGTTTTATCACTTGAGTGTAGGTTTAGGACGCATCATAGACAAAATTACCTTTCTTGAAACATTGTAAAATTTGTCGAGGGTGTCATCTTAATAAGATGCACCTACAAGAGAGAGTTTCTATCTTTAAGGGTCTGAGATGGACATATGGTAAGCTTCTGTTCTGGTCGACAGTAGTCTGTAAGAGCATAAATACCAAAGTTTCAATAGAAAAAAGCCTTGTTAGAGGATGGGGACAAGATACATAAGATAGATCTTATGAAATATCGAATGAAACAATTGCATTCAAGTCCTGAGTTTTAGGCTAGATGATAATCAACCGACCTTTTCTTTCAAGCCTAGGCTATCTATGCCTGGGTTAACTGTTTTTGCAGTGTATAATATAACAGAAAGAGGAAACAATGAAACCATGTCTTTGGAATTGCAGAATTGCAAATGCATCTCTTTACAAGATGAAGCCTTCTTGGTTTGGCTTCGAAGCTGGAAGTGGAAATTCTTGGTAGATTTGTGGATTTATAAACAACATGGCAGGAATATATATAGTCACCATTATCTGGTTAACAGGGATCACTTTTCAATAAAAAAGAATATGGATGACAACTGTTTAAGAATCAACCACTGTTCACGTATTGGTTACTTTTAAAATTGATATGGTTGCATACATGTCAACCAGAATGAGTTTCTACAAAAAAGATATAGGTTTTCTTAGGTTTGGAATTAAGATGGTCATGTTGGTTCTTATGTCATCCATCTGACTGAATTTTCTCTCACAACCTTGTCCTGAGGATGGACCACATTAGTTGGTTCAAAATGTCGACCAAATCCTGATAATGCTATTAATCCGAAAGACATCTATCTACATTATTCACAAAATTCTTAGCTCTAACATATACTATTATCCATCTAGGCAGCTAAAGGCCCAAACGTTGTATTTATTAGATCATTCTAACTGTCAGGTGTCTATAACCTATTAATTAGATGCCATGTTGAGGCAAACCCTGAGCTAGGTCCATAATACCTTTTTTTTTTTAAATAGAGGAGTCAGCAACTGGGCTGGTTTCATACTCGCGTGTCATGGGTTCAATTCCGGCCGCTATCACTATAGCCTTTAGGTGTCTACGTATGCCCCTTCCGTACACAGGCTAATCGGGGCGGGATTTGAACCTCAGATCTCATAGGTCACATAATACTTACATAACACAGCCATCGTCAATTGAACTGCCCCCAGGGGCTGACTTAGGCCCCCAGTACTGGATTATGACCTCGTTTTCCTATTGACAAGTGATCTAGTCTCCTCTTCAACATATCTATGTCCTTAACTTGAAACATCTGATTTTTATCTGTGACATTCACTTCTAGTTTATTTGTTTTCTTATATCATGGTGTTCATATTACTGGCAACAAATTGAATCTTGAACAATTACTTACTTATGAACTATGTATTATGAAAAAATATGTTTCCATGCTAAGAATTTTCGTACACTACATATGTATGGTATATGCTATTATTGATTTGCATTCTAACAATCCTATATCTTTCAGTTCATTCATCGAGAGACAATCGGTCACAAGGAGCTAAAAATTACATCCAAATCAAGGTTATGCTCTAGCATTCTTTGTCTTGGGATCAGTTTTTTATGAATGTCAAGCATAAGTGTGACCTGTGATTTTCAAAATATATGACTTATCTTCTGTAGAAATGCTTTGCTGCAATTCTGGGAACTGATCGAAGGGCTTAGAGGTCTACAAAATAGTGAGACAGTTGGCAGGGTTATGGAAGCAGTTATTGAAAGGTATTTAACTAGACAAAGATTTTAACTTTCAAATTTACATCTTTTGTCTCTGGAAGTCTGTTTGCAAGCTCTTTCTGTATGGTCGGTAATGACATGTGGTCCTCAATGTATTGTATCAAGAGTGTCTATTCTTTCCCTATATTTTTCTCCCAATTTCTTTTCTGTTTGCTCTATTTATTTTTTGGCAATCCAGACATTTAAGTTACAAACTAGAGCTTCATATCAACAATAAAATGACATATTCTTCAAATCTGATAACAATTCTTCAAAATTTGTGCTTGAAGCTTGCAAAAGATATGAGTGTGGAGCATAAGTGACTGGTGCCAAGTCCAAGTGGGTGTCTGAGAAGATGGAAAAGGAAGGAACTCAGCAAAGTAATTATAGATTCACTCTTGCTGACTCTGAGATCCTAAACAGAATCAATCAAGATAAGACACCTGTTGTCACCTAGGATGCACACTTAGATGAATGTGGGAAAACTTCCTAGTCCCACTAGGTGTGGCCTTAAAGTGAAACGATCAGAGAAGGGGCTGTCACCTGATTCCGACTCTCTCCGTTTAGACTCTCTCCTAACTAAGTCAACAGGGGTGGTCCCTAAGGAAAACTGTAAAGGAAAACTTTTTAAGGATAACAAGCTCTAGGAGATTATGATGTTAATTAGATTAGTTAAGGCTTCACCAATTTAACAGCTTCAATTATATCTTGAAATGAGATTGATTAGCAAGTATGAATAATTAAGAGCATATAACAATCAATAATGGAGATAAATTAGTTATATTCAACAAGATATTCTACAAGACAAATATAATTAGACCAGTGCCAAATATACTTGCAAGAAATATATGCTCACAAATAAATCCAAAAAACTTGCAAGTATAATATATCAAGAAGATCAACAAGTTGCACAATTAGAGAAGCTGCAGGGCAAGAGGTTAGTGAACCACAAAAAATCACGAGATTATATATAACCTTGAGGTATGAGAAATAGATGGATTTAGAACTTGCAAGGAAATAGAGCTTGCACTTTGAAGAGAGATGCTCAAATATGATAAAATGACATTAAAGGACTATGAGCATGAAATAAGTAGAAGAACAATAGAGCAAACTATTTGTGAGTAAATAAAATCCTCACAGCTCAAAGCTATATGATAACCACTTGCAAGATAACACCAATATGCAAGTGAGTGCGTGAAACTTACTGTGGTCTTGGTTAATTTAATTAAATCCCTAATCTAAGGTTTGACTTCCCCTCAACTCTTCAACTTTGTAAGGAATGAGGTGGTTGCAAGAAAGCTAGGATGGGGAGGCTAAGGCCTCATTAAACATACCCCCCTAAACAACTCACGTGCCTTCATTCCTACAAGGGACTTGGCCACAAGAGCATTGCAAGGTCACACATTTTAACCTTTGCTCCAAACTCAGATTTAGGGGGATTGAATGGTAGTTAGGGAAGTTTGTCCTAAATATCTATCAACCAATCTTATGCTTGGAGGTAAATTTTAGAGGGATATAAAATGCAAATTAGATATTAAGTTAATCCAAGTCTTGCAAATGAGATGTAGATTTGGCAATAGAAATAAAATGCTTCGATTTGGCATTGGAAACAAAATGCTTCAAATGTGAAATGTCTTATGAATATCAATTAGTCAATACCATTCCACTTATATGATCAAATTAATGTATTAGAGTTGTGTTTATGACCAATGAAGCAAATTCAAATTACTCAATGAAGCAAATGACAATTAGATCAAGAAGTTAAGATTACTTCAATGTAAGTGCAAATTAGACAAGTGAACAATGAAATTACCCAATGAACACAAAGGACAAGTTAGATCAAGTAGATAACAAGTGATTGATGTTGATTTGGGATAGCATCAGATGTGCTCTAAGACTCAAATTTTGTAGGGAGGCTTGGGCACATGTATTCTAAAGAACCCATAAAGTGGTTTGGGAAATTCCACCCGGAAGTGATTTTATTAAAATAATTAATATTTTTAATGGGGTTCCTAAATCGAAACTTAGGCAAATTAAAATATTAATGGGTATTAATCTAATCAGGGGTGAAACTTCTAGAAAAAGACACAGATCAAGCCAAATTGATCTGAGTCTTTGATTATGATTTAATCTAGGCCATTGGTTGTCTAATAAGAAGATATAAGAAGGGGCTTGAGGGTCATTTGGAAAACACACAAAGACATTGAGGAAATCGATTTTTTGAAGTGAGGAGAAGTTCTTAGGAGGAAAAATCGATTGAGGAGATCTCTTGCAGTTGAGCGGCAGGGATAACAATTTCCGGAGAAAGAGATTCTCAGCCGGAGATACATCGACAGAGAGAGGCAGTGAGTGATCTATAAGCCTTGACACAAAGGCTGACGTAGGGCCAGAAGGGCCACACAGAAGCAATGCAGAGGGAGAGAGAGAAAGTCGAAATTCAGAGCAGAGGGTCAGTTTCAGCAGTCGGAAGCCGGGGTGTGAGACCGGGAGGCTGACAATAGTGACTTTGGGCTACTGATTGATTCCCTAGTTGGGTGATGCAGTGCCTGCAAGGGTTGACGTTGGGACAACGTAGAGGCAACTCAATGATAGCGCAGAGCTTGCTAGGGGCACCTCATCCAACAACCAGAACAACTGAGACTTTTTATCATTGATTGTGTGAGGTAAAACTCTCAAAGCTTCTGCCAGTATTTCTCTCTTTAACTGAATAACCCTGTGAGGTATTTAGTGACGTATTTAGAATTTGCTACTGCTTAATAATAATAAACCCTTAGAGTTGTTGCACTGGTTTTCCCGCACTGGGTTTTTTTGGGGATTTTTGTCCAGAAATAACTATCCTATGTGTTTCTATTTTCCTTGCTCAGTTTCTATGTTTCAGAAGCGTATTTAATTTGGTGTAGGCTGCTTCAGTAATTTGCTTCGATATTTGATGAAGAAATTTGAAATAAGTTTGTAACATAGTTTACAATCTAGAAGTAGATTCATCTGGTTGCAGTCAATGTTTTAAAACTCTGACTTCGACTCCGACTCGGCCGAGGGTTGACTCCGACTCCGACTCCGACTCGGTATCGACTTGGCCGGCTTGATTTCAATGACTCGGTTGTTGTAAAAAATATATTAGATATTTATTTTTTATAAAAACAAATAATTTTAAAGATT
>APFE030264907.1:0-18709 GCA_000404065.3 Pinus taeda | reverse complement strand
GTATCATTTCCTATTTTTTTGTTGATTTTTTCAAAAAGATTTGTTAAACATATTGTGATAGGAAAATTTGTTTTTCATATAGTGTCTTTGTGTGTCTTTCATTTCATTGTGAACTAAAATTTTTCATACCATGTTTGTGTCATTTTACATTGCAATGTTAGTTTGTGTTGTTTATCACAATGCGATATTGGTCTGTTTGTGACAATGACAACATGATTCTTTTTCCTTTTGATTTTATGTTAACCACATTGTATTAACATTTTTGTTTATAGCATTTTCATGTCATTATTTTTCTACAACCACATCATTGCAACATTTTTTTTTGTCACTGCTAGACACCTAATCGTCATGGATTAGGTGAATAAGATGTAAATATGTAAATTAAGGGAAATATGAAAAGTTTTAATAATATTGTTCATGGATGATTGATCCCAAGGGTGACTTTGTTATGCTATATAAGTTTATTCTCATTAATACAATGGAATTCAAATTCAGGAGATTCCATCCTGACCTGACATGGTATCAAAGAAAATGTTCCCCGTCTTTGTAACGCCTTCACTATGGATTCCTTAACTTCCCATGTCACAGATCTACACTTGACCTCAATTTGTTCATAGATTTCCTGTCATAACAGTCCCGCCATTTCTCTAAATTCACTTATCATTTCTCTAATTCTCTTATCACGAGTCATTCCATGTCAATTTGTCTATAAGAAACTACTGAAACATGAGTGGAAGAAGTACAGTGGAATATGTTTGCAACGCATATCACTGATTCATTAGAAATCAACTTGTTTTGGGGCTTTACTTTGTAGGATCTTTGAGTGGGTGGGGGTCGATCTGTGGGAAATATTTAATTTTTGGGTTATGCCCTAAGGGTTTCCACTTAACTCCTTTTTAATTTTTGGGTTTCTTGTTATTTAGCATTGAAGTAAATGTTTTTAACTAGAGAAGGGAAATATTCTCGTTTCAAACCTAAGAATGATTACATTTTCTTGTATTGAAAGCATTTTTTTTATTATTATGTTTTTCCCCTTTGATTCTATCAATTGGTGGATTCATAACAAAACTAAATTGGACTTTATGACCTTCCTCTACCAAGTACGAAAAAGGGATTGTATTTTCAACCTTATTATAGTGAAATGTTGTTGTGACCAATTTGTGTCACTTATAAACAAATATTGATTGGAGAGTTCTATGATTGTAACTTACATTGAGATGAATGCTGAAAATTATTTATGGGCTATAAAGAAAAATATTTATAAGTAGAAAATACATAAGTTGATTTTTTCTAGTCGATATGCTTCTTATTTTCATAAATGGGTTTGATATACAATGATTCACAAATGGTTTTCTTGTGGCTTGGCCACTGTTAGATGTCAGTTATTTTGTAAGTGTTGATTAACTATTCATCACTATTATTTAGTTTTCAGAATTTCTTATATTACCATGGACCCCTCTCACATTTAAAATTTATGTTCATTGATATTACTACATGGTACGTTTCATTTTCACTTCCATCTGAGGTCGAAGAGACATTGTTCCTAATTCTTGGTTGTGTCTATTTGTGATATCCAAGTGTGCTAAGATTTCTTCCTTAAACTTCTCAAATGAAGATATAAGAGAATGTTGCATTCGTCATGCAAATAAACTGAGTGAATTTGATCATTGTTGAAATAATTACTTGGATCATAGAACTCTATAAAATATGCATTACCTCATCTATATTATCAGTGTTGTGGAAAATACTACGAATAAATACAAATAATGGTCTAAAATGGTAAGGACCACACTCACTTTTAATGCCTCTATTTATGAAAATCAAGAAATCAAGACTCAATGGTCAATCAAAGAATAAAGACGCAATGGTAAAGAACTTGAGTATGTTGATTCTATTGTTTCCCATTCAAATATTGGAGTAATTTAAGGATTTTTCAATACATAATTTGCTTCTTGGAGAGATGCATCATTTTTTTATATGGATGAAACCTACCATATGAACTTCTGAAAATACTTCTTTTAAGATCTTAGTGATAATGTAGATAGATTGGTATACTTTGCAGACATGTCAAGTTTCAAGCCATCCATACCTACAACCATCAAGCTTAAATTTCTTAGACATTGTGAATTTATTTTTCATGAATTACTCTACCTTGTACAACTATAGGTAAACGTACTATCATTCGTTCACATTTTCCAACAAGGCCACTCTATTCAAATGTCTGATGGGAAAATAGAGATAAGTAAAGCATATAACAAGGTAATTGGCATGAATAAAGTATAGGAGGAAATATTTTTGAAGTTTCAAGGAACATATTCTCATGCACAAAAATATTCATGCCTTTCTCAATAAAATGAACTTATATTGCCACCCATTCTTCTAGAAAATGAAATATTTGGACATCTTAACTATGATAGTATTTATTTCTTGAAAAATAATTGTGTTTTTGATCTTCCAACTATTCTAAGGAAACTCAAGCAATGCCATGATTATATCCTAAGAAAACATAGAAAACAACAATTTCAAAGGGTAAGGTGCTACAAAAGTTTACCTTTAGATTTTCTTTAGTAGATACTATATCCAAAATTGTCAGAAAACAAGTGTGGAGCCACTTCTACTCTAGAATCTAGAATTCATTCATTCATTTGGTCGCTAAAGTTAAGCATTTTGATGAAATCTATTTTAGATACTGGAAGTATAATGATATAAAGATAATTGCAGATATGCTGGAAAAACTAGTTGAAAACAAATTTGTAGGATTGTGATATGTGTTATTCAAAGATCAAAAGAGAGTAAAAAATAATCTTCAAGATCAACATTTCATTATCATTAAAAAATATATATTTCTAGAATTCATTATTTGGATTTGCATGATTTTTGTTGTAAACCAGAGCTAAGAACAAAGATCCCAATTCATTGGGTTGAAATCAATAGAGCAGAGGAGATTGATTGACCAAACACTATAGGGTGGTTTAGATTGTCAAGGAGAAGAGGAGATCATAAAGGTTATAATGTGAGGGTTAATAGAAATGTGGTCATTTTTTTTTGTGGTTAAAGTAGTTTCAAATTAAATGTTTGAGTTGTTTATCAAAGGAAGTGTTGTCACTAAAGGGGTTGTGAAAGTTGGTCATGGTTGCAATGTTTTGAAGGTAGATAGAATAAACTTGAAATTAACACTAACTAGATCGATTGTATGTTATATTTTGTTATTGGGCTTAGTGTTCACCACATTCTATGAATTTTTCCAAGCTTCTTATTTATGGTTTAGATAAATATATATGAATTATTAGAGAATATTGTTTTGTTTTGGAAATGGATAGGTGCAATTGGATTGGAAGTGTCTTGAACAAGATGTACGCTACCAGATTTATATCTAATTGTTATTAAAAAAAGTTAGTAATGAATTTGAATGGAATAATATCTAGAAGATGAGAATGATATTGGGTGGAAACCTTGATAAATGATCATAGTTTTTATATTATAATGTGTTTTTGGCACATTAGGAAGCTAATTTTAAATTTTATATGAAGCATTCAAGCACTTCTACCTAAATTGAAATGATATAATGTTAATAGGTGGTATGTTTGATTCCTCATGTATGTTCATTTCCCTTCGGTAATGATGTAATTCTTATGCTTATCTAGGCAGGTATATTTTAAGCCTTGTTATTAAAGCATACATGTTGTTTTGTGGCAGACCATGGAGTCATCCCTCTCATGCAAATGTGAAGGTGTTAGATGCATGCTAAAATTATGTTGACAAAGATGTTGAATCATTTATTAAGAAGGGAATGTGTGAAGTAATATTAGAACCTTAAGTGGTTGGCACCAAGCTATGGTTAAAGAAGAATCTAATCTCAAGCATGTAGGTGAAAATATGTCCTTGAGAATAAGAAAGGAGAGTAATTGGCATCCATGTATCTTCATAGATGAATTTCTTTCTATATGAATATCAATTATTAAACTTTTATAATTACAAAATAAAGAAGAAAACAAACTCAAAAATGAAATAAAATAAAATTGGGAACAATTATTAAGATTAAACACCAAAGTTCAAATTAAATATTAGATACTAAAATGAAATGTTTTAAAAAATATAAAATTTACAGAAACAAGTTAACGTTTTAAAAAAATAATATATTATAAATAGTAAAAATCAAATTAAATAAATAATTGAAATTTTTTTTTTTTTAAATATTATAATTACTCCCTCATAAAATTCAAAAAGGCTTTATATGTCATATTAGGGTATATTTGAGGTAAACAATGGACAAAAAAATGCACTAGAAAAATTAGAAAAAATAGCTTTGCTTGAATCAACTACATACAAGATGATGATGTCATACCTAAGGTAAATATTTTGGAGAGGAAAGATGGAAACTATTTTTTTTAATTGTATTTTTTTCTTATCTCCTTATATTTTTTACTTGAATGTTAAGTGTAGACACTAGTTGGAAGTGGAATTAAATTATGCATCCAACGAGTGTCCTCTCTACATACTTCTGAGAGGACTCACATTAAAGAAAATTTGAAGATACATGAAAAAATGTGTTAAACACCTTTTGCAACATTGTACAACTCTTAATGGGTAGAAATCTAATTCTTAGAATATGCTAGCATCCTCAATACCTTTGTCATTGTAGTAAATTATAACTCTGGTGCTATCATCAATAAGTGCGGACTCCAACAACTTCATGTCATTTGAACACTGCAATTCATTTTCAGAGAGGTTGGTTGTGTTGATCTAAGTCATGTACTAATTACAAAACACACATTTTTTTCTTCACGATGAATACTCGAAGGGGAGGATGTATTCCATCAATTGAGAGACCAGATAACAAAGTGTAATTCTGATGCACTCATTTTGATGATTGTAGTAGAGTTTGAGATATGGGTCACCCACACAGCTCTAGTTGCATATCCATTGAGTTATAGTATCTTGTTGTTCAACTTATCCCATTAGAAACTTTTTCTGCCATAGTTTTATATTGTCTAAATTTCAAAAGGAATTTCAAGAACTTCATTATAGAATGTCTATATGGGGATATAACACAACTAAGTACATGAAAATCTTAAGAACAGGTGTACACCATATCGAGAATCCATCATCATTCTGAATGTACAGGTTCGATCGTCAACTACACACAAGTAACATTGGATATGCAGTTGTCATGAAATTAAAATGTTGTAGAAATAAAAACATAGATGTGATGCTAAGATAAGTCGGCATGAACAAGGAGAACGTCAATTGAACTTTCATACGTCATATAGCAAAAAAAATTGCCTTCTTATAGGCTCCTCGGATATAAATGGAAATCCAGTCATATTTGATTGAGAATGCATTAAATTTCACTAATGTATTTCTTCTTCACTAATTACTAACTGATATTGTTTATGTGAGTATTTAGTATTCTTACTCTTGTTATGGGTTATTAGTGTAGGGGATCGATAAAAGTTCAAGTGATATTTTATCTTAAAGTAAAATATAATGCTATATTGGTTTATATTTACATTTCAATATAAACAAAGATCTTTATAGTCATCTTGTATGATCGAAAATGGATAGATGGGACAAAAGCAACCTATGTAGTACTTTGTGCATGGAAATCATTTAAAAAAAAATATTATTATTAATAATTTTGTTAATTTATTGGTTATCAATTTTATTTAATATTATAGAAATTTTAAATCGTGAAATTAAAATAAATAAGGTTATAACAAAATATTTCTTTTAAAGATTATTGAATTTTATTTCGCAAATTAATTATATAAGATATCAAATAAGGAGGTGTTATATTATGAATAAAAGAATCAAGAAATTTTCCACATGATCTTAGATAGATGGTAATTGGGTGCTCTTTTAAGGCACTTCTTGATGTAAAGTCACTAGTTAAATTCCCCACCCCAATTGGGATGATATATTGGACATGATGAAGATGTAGTCCCACAAAGCTTACAAAAAAATAAAAAATAAATAATCAAGAAATGTTTTTTTTGTCATTGACAATGTCATCCTATATAGTTGAGAGAAATATATTTTGTTAGTTCCATGCCTCAAAAGAAAGTACACATGCATCAAAAAGTTGAAATATCATGGCAAGTACATAAACATTGGAAGTCTCAATGGAGGTTTCCTTCATTTTTTCTTGTATATCATTTTTGGTTTCCACATTTTGATGGTATTACTTTTTTGTTGTTCTTTTCTCAATTTTCGTTAATTTTGTGCCCTTTCTTATTTTGTTGTTATTGAATTTTTGAAAAATATTTGTTAAACATATTGTGATAGGAAAATTTGTTTGTCACAATGTGTCTTTCTGTCTCTTTCATTTCATTGTGAACTAGTTTTTCTCATGCCATGTTTGTGTCATTTTTTATTGCAATGTTAGTTTTGTAAAGTGACATTGTCATCATGGTTTTGATCATCAAAATATGATGTATGTTTTTGTTTTTTATCACAATACTATGTTGGCTTGTTTGTGACAATGACATCATGGTTTTTTTCTTCTCTACTTTTTTTTATGTCAATCACAATGTCTTAACATTTTTTATAGCATTTTCAAGCCATTATTTTTTCAAAGCCACATTATTCAAAAAAGAAACTTTGGTTGTCACTTATAGACACCTAATCCTCATGCATTAGGTGAATGAGATGTAAATATGTAAATTAAGGGAAATATGAACAACTAGAAAAGATTGTTCTTGGATAATGAATCCCAAGGGTCACTCTGTTATGCTATATAAGTATATTATCCTTAATATAATGGCATCCAAATTTTGGAGACCCCATGCTTACCTGACATGGTATCAAAGCCAATTTTTCCCCCTGTTTGTAACACATTCAATATTTATTCTCTAACATCCCATGTCATAGACCTACATTTGACCTCAATTATTTCACGCATTCTCCACCATCATAGTCCCACCATTTCTCTATCTCTCCTTATCATTGTTCTAACACTCCTGTCATGACTAATTCCATGTCAATCACTCTATAAGGACCTACTAAGTGGTAGAATTATAGTGACATATGTTTGCAACACATAACATCGATTCATTAGAAATCAACTTAAGCGGGTGAGGGACGATCTACGGGGAATATTTATTTTCAGGGTCTTAGCTTAAGTGTGTTAGCTTAGCTACTTTTTCATTTTTTGTTTTCTTTTCATTTAGCAAGGAACTAAAGGTGTTTAATTGGTTAGAGGAAATATTTTCTTTCCGAACCTAAGAATGACTCCCTTTGCTTCTATTGAAGGCATGCTTTTATATTTTGTGTCCCTTTTAATTCTATCAATTGGTGGATTAAAAAAAAAATATTTTGACTTTCTGACCTTCGTCTATCAAGGACCAAAAAGGGAATGGATTTTTAGCCTTATTGTAGTGAAATGTGGTTGCGACAATATTTCCTACCCTAAATTGAAACTTATAATTACCAATTTGTGTCACTTATAAACAAATATTGGTTTATGAGTTCTATGATTCTAAGTTTTACATTGAGATTAATGTTGAAAATGATTTGTGGGCTATTAAAAAATATATTAATATGTAGCAAAGGCATAAGTTGAGATTTTCCTATTAAATCTACTTCTTATTTGCATAAATGGATTTGATATGTAGTAATTCACAAAGGGGGTTCTTGTGGCATGACCACCCTTAGACACCAATTATTTTCTAAGTGTTCATTAACTATTTATGACTCCTTTTAAGTTGCGGGAATTTCTTATATTACCATGGACTACTCTCACATTTAAAATTTATGGTCCTTGATATTACTACATGATATGCTTTTCTTTTCACTTCCATATAGGGTCCAAGAGACATTGATCCTAATTCTTGGTTGTATATGTTTGTCTTATCAAGTGTGCTAAGATTTCTTCCTTAAACTTGTCAAAGGGAAATATAAGCAAATGTTGAATTCATCATGCAAATTAATTGAGTGAATCTGAATTACCTCATTTGTATTGTCAGTATTTTCGTAACTACCATGAATAACTACAAATAATGGTGAAAAAAGGCTAGTAACACACTCACTTGTAATGACATATGGAAAAGTGTCTATGAAGGACAAGAGGATAATGCAACCACGAAGCGCACACTAGCTAAGAAGATAGCGATTTGTGAGAACACAAAAAATAAATCCTATTCCTTAATTTTTTTATCCTAAGAGTGAAGAGTTGATTCTCCATATAATTTCAATTACAGATTATTATGTTGCATTAAAGAATTGAAAAGATCTATATGACCCACACTCAAAATTTGAAGTTGTATAGTTGATGGTCAAACTCTTCAACCACAGTTGAAAGATGATGACCCCTTGGCCCGAGCCTCAGATATTAAGGACATTATGCATGATGTGGAAGACACTAGATTTAAAATAAGCATGCCTCTCATAAACTTCATCAAGGACATGTATCCTACATGTTCTTGTTCCCTTGAAACCATACAAGCTAGTGTGCAACTCAAGGCCATTAATTTTGGCATCCAAGTGGAAATGTATAAAAAACAAGAAAAATATTTCAAGAAGAGGAAGAAAGAAAAACAATATTTTGAAGAAGGAGTGTGCCTTGGTCAAAAAGAGAAGAACCACTCTCATGATTATCATAAAACAAGTGGTGGAAATAAATGACAAGGAGGAAATAAATTTAGAGGTGGAATGCACAAACACTACTAAAGAGGAAATATTTTATCTTCATTTCATTCAATATAACAAGGATGGACATGACGTTGTTAGGACATTTCGACATATAGGAAATAGTTAAGTATAACTTACTCTAGTGTAGAGTTAGGTAAAGTGTGTTTCTTTACTATGTACTTTTCTAACTTACAATCCAATAGTCAAGATATGTAGTGATCCAAACTTTCATTCTCTCCTCGGTATTACCAACACTTGATCCATAGCTTAATACCTGATTGGTCCATGATCTCTATTTAAAGAGCATGGAGGGTCATTTGTAGTGTAACCATTCGTGAGAGAAGCTTATGTAAATTTTCATTCTTTTATTAATAAATTGCCTGAAGTGGTCACGTTGGCTCAGTTCGTGGACTGTTTCCCACTTTTAGGTTTTTAACCACATCAACAATACTGGCGTATTGCTGTGTGATTGGTTTGTGAGCAGTGTCGTTTGGTGTTCTATCTAATAAACTTACCATATAAATTCCTACATGGTATTAAAGCTACTTGAGGGCCGCATCCATTGGTGATCAAAATCTAAAGCTGGTAGAATTGCATTCGACTGGCGTTTCCTAGATCTACTGTTTATGACTACTTTTAGTTCGAGAGGACTACTCTATTGTTTTAGGATTATATGTTCCAATGAGGAACCCCTTTTGTTTCACGCGAAAAGGCTTTTGATAGCCCTAACTACACCATTTTTAAGATCTGGAGGTATACAATATTTATTTGTAGTTTCTATTTTTTTCTCTCTATTTATTTTGGTTTGTTTATCTCTTTGTCTTTTATTACAGGATCTACACCTTTCATTTTTGCGTATGCTCTTTGCCCCCCGACTCTATGCGATTTGGGCAAATCAGAAACATAGAGGAAGTTTTCCTTCTCATGCATATGCTCTTTTCCACCACGCCTTAGTGTGATCTTAGAAAATCAGAAACATTGAGGAAAATTGTTAGTTTTCGGGTAAAGCGAACTTTAAACCATAAGGTTTGTTTTGGAAGAAAATCAAAGACAGTTGAAAGTATAAAGAAGATAACGATAAAGCATGAGATCGTCATAAGGGTAATGAAGTTGAATATGTTGATTCTATTATTTGGATTAATTGAATATTTTTTCAATACATAATATCTTTCTTAGAGAGATGCAAGATTTTTTGATAAAGGTGAAGCCTAACTTATGGCCTTTTGAAAATACTTCTTTGAAGAGCTTACTGACAATGTAGATAGAATTGCAGACATGTCAAATATTAAGCCATTGAGACATGGCATCATCAAGCTTAAATTGCTTGGTCATCTTGACTTTCTTTTGCATGAATTAGTGTACCTTCTACAATGATAAAGAAACTTACTATCGTATGTTCACATTTGCCAACAAGGCCACTCTATTTGCATTTTTGTTGATAAAATAGAGAAAAGTAAAGCATATGTCAAGAAAATTGACATGACTAGAGTAGAGGGGGAAAGGTTTTTGAAGTTGCAAGGAACATCTTGTCATGCATAAAAACATTGATGTTTTTCTCAATCAAATGAAGGTATATTGCCATCCTTTATTTTATGGAACGCAACATTTGGACATCTCAATTATGATAGTCTTTACTTGATGAAAAAATGGTAGTTTTTACTTTCCAACTAACCTAAGGAATCTGATCCAATGTCATGCTTATATCCTAGGAAAATATAGCAAACAACCATTTGAAATCTATGTTGCTACAAAATCTTATCTTTATATTTTCTTTAGTAGATACTAGATCCATGATTGTCAAAAAATAAGTGTGGAGTCACTTCTACTCTAGAAGCTAGAATTCATTCATTCAATTGGTCCTTCAAGTTAAGCATTTGGAAGAAATCTAGTTTAAACATTGGAAGTATAATTATCTAAAGATAATTGACCTTGATATGTGTTATTCAAAAATCAAAAGATACTAAAGGATAAACTCTGAGATCAACATTTCCTTATCATTAAAGAATATGGGTTTCTAGAGGAAATTGATTGACCAAATACTATATGGTGTTTTATATTATGAGTAGAAGAGAAGAGCATAAAGGTTACAAAGTCAAGGTTCATAGGCATTTTGTTATTTGTTGTGTGGTTAAAGTAGTTTCATATTAAAGGTATGAGTTGTGGATAAAAGGTAGTGTTGTTCACTAAAGGGGTTGTGAAAGTTGGTCATGGTTGCAAGGGTTTGAAGGTAGATCAATTGTATGTTATATTTTGGTGTTGGCCTTAGTGTTCACAACTTTTTATAATTTTTTCTAAGATTCTTATTTATGGATTGGATAAAAATAGATTAATTACTAACAAATTTTGTTTTGTTTTGGAATTGGATAGTTGTGATCAGATTGGAAGTGTCTTGAACACGATCTACACTATAGGAGTTATATCAAATTATTATTAAACAAAGTTTGTAATGAACTTGAATGGAATGACATCTAGAAGAAAGGAATGGAATTGTGTGGGAAACTTGATAAAATATCATGTTTTTTCTATTAGGTCATTTTTTGGGCACATTATGAGACTAATCTAAACTTCTATGTGACGTATTCAAGTACTCCTACCTAAATTGAAATGATATAATGTTGTAGGTGGTATGCATGATTCCCCATGTAGGATCAATTCCCTTAGGTAATGATGTAAATTGCATCCTTAGGTAGGTAGGTGTAATGTAAGCCTTATTATGAAAGCATACATGTTGTCATGTGACAGGGCACGGAGTCATCCCTCTCATGCAAATGTCACGGTTATAGTTTTGTGCTAACATGATTTTGACGAAGATGTTGAATCATTGATTAAGTGTGGAATGTGTGAAGTAATCTTAGAATGTTAAGTGGTTGGCACCAAGTTATGGTTAAATAAGAATCTAACTTGAATCATCTACGTGAAAATACACCCTAGAGAATTGACAAGTAGAGTAATTGGCATCCACGTATCTTTATAGGTGAATTTATTTTTATATGAATATCAACCATTAAACTTTTAGAATTACAAACGAAAGAGGAAAACAAACTAAAAGATGAAAAAACTAAAATCAAGAACATGATTAAGACAAAAAAGAGAACTAAACATTAGATACTAAAATCAACGTTTAAAAAAAGATAATTAAATTAACATTTAAGAAAACATCATAAATAGTTAAAACACTATTAAAAAATAATTAAAAAATTGTTGAAATATTATAATTATTCTCAAATAAAGATTAAAAAAACATATTAAAAAATAATTAAAAAATTGTTGAAATATTATAATTATTCTCAAATAAAGATTTAAAAAAATATCATATGTCACATTAGGGAATATTTGAGGTAAATAGACTACAAAAAGTGTACTAACACAATTAATTTCAAGAGAATCAATAGCGTACAAAATAATGATGTCATCATTAGAGTAAATAGTTTGGAGAGAAAAGGAAGATTTTTTTTTTAAATATTCTTTTCACCTTATCTCTCATCATGATAAATAAGGGGATATGTATTTCCTACAGTGAGAGACTGAAAAACAACGTGTGATTCTAATGCGTTCATTTTTTATGACGGTAGTAGAGCTTGAGATATGAGTCACCATGAGAGCTCCAGACGTGAATCCTTTAGAGTTAAAGGATCGTGTTATTTAACCTATCCCATTAGAAACCTTCTACGCCATAGTTTTCTATTGTCTAATTTTGAAAAGGAATTTCAAGCAATTCTTCATGGTATGTGTATACGGGAATCTAACAAAAGTGAGTAGATGCAAATGTTAAGAACAGACGTACACCATATCGAGAAGCCATCATCATTTCAAATGTACAAGCTCATTCGTCAACACCACACATCTAACATTGGATATGTATTGTCATGAAATTATACTATTGCAGAAAGAAACATGTAGATATGATACAAAGATAAGGTGGGGTAGATAAGTAGAACAGAAATTTGAACATTTGGTATGTCCATAACATTAGCAAATAACACTGCCTTCTTCAGGCTTCTTTGAATATAAATGGATACCACTCCTTTGATTGATAAGTACCTTACATTTGTCACTTAATACCTTATTCTTCAACTAATTTATATATTTATATTGTGATAGGGTGAACTATTGATCCTTCTACTCTTAGTGTGGTTACTAATGTAGGGGAATTAGAAAAAAAATTCAAGTAAATGAATATTCTGTTAGGAAAATAACGACAGTATATGTTTAAATTTTATCTTTTGGATCTAGTGATGTGTGGTGTTTTTGATATCTCAGTATGATGAGAATTGGATAATGGGACAACTACCGTATTTAAAATGTCATGGGTGCATGGCTATATATGAAAAAAAATATTATTATTATTAATATATTTTTATTTTATTTTGATTCTAGTTCTTTATATTAATTAATTATTATTTGATATTAATAAGTTTTTTTAATTTGTGAAGTTAAATATTTTTTTCTATAAACAAATTATATTATTTTAAAAATTATTCAATTTTATTTCACAAATATATTTTATAATATATGAAATAAAGAGTGATTCTATGATGAATAAGAGAATCAAGATATAATTTTCTATGAGTTACAAAGTTTTCCATGATTGTTGAGAAATAGATTTTGTTAGTCCATGTCCCAAAATCACATACACATGCATCAAAATGTTGAAATATATAACAAGTACATAAATATCAGAAGTCTCCAAAACATCATAGGTGAGTGACTCAGGAACATAACCACATAAAAGTTCTGTCTCATCATAAGAACCAAATGGCATTTTTGTATATATGTTGTTTATTAAAAGTGATGGTTTTTAGTAGTTGGGACTCGAGATTGACGACGCATAGGTAATCCATGCATAACAGTATCACTTATGCCAACCAATAATGTTGTCAATGTTGGCCCAAGACAAAAGATATGTTTGGATGTGGCAACAATGGGAAATGTCATGGGAATGGGGGAGGTTCAAAATTAAGAGAAGAACGTAGCTAGGCATGCACTCAATTTCTTTTACTAGTGAGACTATGTTGAAAGTGCATGGAAAGAGATATATTATGTACCAAAGAAAATTGAGAATGGATCATATAAAGAAGTTTCACTGGAACTTGTAGAAGACAATAAACAATGTTGAGCATTTTTATTTCTAGACTACTTGAGTTGGTGTGAATGCATCCAAAATTATTCCATGTAACCCACTCAATTAAATAATTTCTAAAACATAGTTTAGAAGGTATCCTAGTCATATATAGTGATAAAATCTTGGAAAGTAGCATCAACATTTGTTACATGCAAAGGGAGATCTGTGTACTCCATGTGTTATCTAACCCTAAATATGACACACCATCATTATGAATTTATCACATTTTTGTGTTATAGATTCATATGTAAGTATAAGAGAAAAATGTTTACATCCATGGGGCAAGTCGATCACTACCAAAACATTAGTAATTGATTGGAGAGAGAAGTTAGTGTTGACATGCATAACTTCCTATCTATAGCCTCTATAGCTAATGCATTGATCACTTGAGCATGTTTATTGAGTAATACATTTCAGTATTGAATCAATTAATATTGCTACTAAAAGTTACATATTTTTTTATTTAAGTGATTTGTCCTTGATTAAAATGACCTTGGGAGTTGCAATAATTTTTAGAAGCACTATTATCATATGCAGTTATCAGTCCATGTACAAGAAGATAAGAGAGAGAGATGCACTAGTATCACCATTGCTAAAAATTAAAAAGAAAGCTTATTAAAAACTAAAGTGAGTGGGTCTCTCATAATGATTACATAGACCAAAAAGACACATTTCTTATACCTATTACAAATTTAAAAAAAATAGAAAATTCATATTCCTTATCACAACAACACAAACAACTCTATCTAATCATTTAAAAAATAAAATAAAATAATTATGTTTAAACAAAACATACAATTAACAAACTTCACTTGTTATAAATTCTCTCATTAAAATGGGAGAAGTAATCATATTTAGTTTGCATTTATTTTTAATATTAAATTACATTATTAATTATGTCTTATGGCGTTCCCTCTGAAATTAACTCCACTCTTTGCCCACCTGTCATCTATATGGGCCATAGGATGATGTTAGACAATTGCCTAAATTTCAGCCATTCGATCAAAGTGGGATCAAAGTGATTACAATTCGTTGCCGAAATGGTTTGCGGACTTCATTTTGAAAACGATTATGTGTCATAGTTAACAGTTTTGTGTCAGCTACGCAACATAATGGAAAAACCAAATGTACTACCCTGGGATAAAGAAATGCTCTGCTAAATACAAATAACTTCAAAGCTTCCACTCGGCCGCAACCCCATCGTCAGCTCCCACACCATTTATCTGTCCATTAGTGTCGGCTACTACAACATTTATTGATCCATCAGCCACGCCTGTGCAGTTTACAATTTTTTTCAAATTTCAAATAAAATAAATCTCAACAAATATATGGCATCTCCAATGAATAAATGCTCTGTGATGAGCCCCCGAGTCCTCAAAGAATTAAGCGCTGAAACTATAACAATATTTCTTCTACTCTTTGTTCTACTAATTTTCGGGTATTTCCATAACACTTCTACTCTTTCTTCTACTAATTTTGGGGTATTTCTATAGCACTAGTGAGACGGCTCCACTCTTTGCAGGAGGTTGTATATGCTTTCTCCCACCAGAGGTTGTATATGCATTCTCCCACCGGATTTTCCGCCTCATGATCCTCGAACGAAGCCACTAGATATGGTGTCGGAATCAAAATTCTAAGTCTCTTCAAGTAAAGACAATATTTATGCAACAAAACATGACTTATTTCTTTGTAAGGGATATGCCTGAGAAGCCAACAAGCAAGCTTTCCTCTAGCAGGTGAGGGTTCTACCCAAACCTAAGAGAATTGGATTTTCTACACAAGTGGCATGAAAATGTTCAATATAATTAAATTTATTATATTTTTGTTTAAAAATTAAAGATTATACATTGTTTTTTATTTTTTATATGCATAAATTAAATAATTATTTAATAAAAACAATAAATTGAATCTAAAGGCAAATTCCAGTCCTTTACTATACATCTATAACAATTTTTATGTGTATTCACTTTTCATGTGTATTTTGTCATGTAGTTTTCATACCATCATTTTGAACTGTATATTACAATGAATCAATTTCTAAGTGTATTTTGTCATGTAGTTTTCATACTAGCATTTTGAACTGTACATTACAATGAATCAAAATAGTTGAATTTTATCATTAGTATGAGGAAAAGCAGTGATGTCCATGTAATATTAAAGTTTCAATGTATATAATATCAATAGAGGACATGAGTTTAATGCAAGACCTACAATATGCATATATATAAAACAATCTAACCGGAGAGCATAGAAATTGATGGGTTCCTTTGTCATATAGGATAATTTATTGGAAGAATAACCAAAGGAAGATGCAGTCCAAATTATTTACACAAATAGTATGATCTTAGTTCAAAATCAGACACAAAATTATGCCAAACCCTCACAAAAACCTTGCTCTACAGCCTAAAAGAGCAGAATCTGAGCAAGTACCTCAAATGGTGAAGGACATAAAAGACCAAATTCCCAAGTTATTCCTCAGGTAACCTCTTTCTTGTGGCTAAAATTAGCCTTCGCGGTAGAAGGCCTAACACCTTGCAGATCAACCAAGAGTAGAAATAAGACCCTGCAGATCAACCAAGAGCAGAATTAAGGAAACTATTGTAAAACCCTAACCGGAGAACAAATCGAATTCTTTCAATTGTCAGTCTTCACTTAAAAAGGTTTATGCTCCGCATTAGAATAGAAATTTCCTGTGGGGTCTTCGGATTCAACAGGGAAGTCGTCTGTGTGATGGATTTGGGCAACCTGGGAGGAACCCTACACATCACAGTAAATTTAACTCAGATTAGACATGGGAAATTAAGCTAAAGTCTAAATTAAACACCTTAGGGCATGATAAAGGCTATACCTATAGGTGTGAATCAGGGAATTGAAACTCCAGCGAAGCGATCACTACTATCTGTGAAGGGTATCGAGCGGGTAATCTCTCCAGCATGAGATAAACATGGAGGTTTGCATTATCCGTTATACCCTATGTAAGGAGACAGTGAAACCCTGTACACAAAAGAAGTAATGATTACTACCCTGTAGCATGAGAGAAATAATGATTCTAGTAATCATAATGCCTGTAGCAAGAATTTACATGCGTGAATTTACTTGTGTTTGAAGCTCCCAGTAGGTGAGGGTTGGCGAGGTTGGCAAATTTGCAGAGCTCAGCACTGTCTAGACGCAAATGAATGTGAGTGAATTGAAGGGCGTAGGGTTTCGTTACCCTAAAAAACCCTCGATAGCATGTGACCATGTGATGTTCATCTCGGTGGTCCAATGCTTATAGTGAATGCTCGACCATGCAACTGACACCTCGGGAGTGAGGACCTTGATTCGAGAAGGTTTTGTGTAATCTGGGTGCAGGGTTACCATCAATGGTAGGTTAAGGCAATGAGAGGACCATTAAATTAAATAATGGTCGTCCCTCCAAATTTCAGAAAGTTATGGATGACATATTCAAACCATATTTTATTTGGCTGCTTGTATATATTGATGATGTTTTAATCTTTTCTAGAAATCTTGATGACCATTTCAAGCATGTAAATATTTTTATGAAGTTGGTCCGTAAGAATGGTCTTGTGCTTAGTAAAAGGAAGATGGAATTGTTCCAGACTTCAGTTAAATTTTTGGGTCACCAGATTGCAAACGGCTAGATCTCTCTGTAGCAGCATGCTATTGAGTTCGCAGACAAATTTCCAGATGTCTTGAAGGATAAGACACAATTACAGAGGTTCCTTGGTTGTTTAAATTATGTGAGTAGTTTTTATCAGGATTGTGCTAGTGACAAAAAATTGCTCAATCCAAGAACTGGCAAAAATCCTCCCCCATGGACAGAAAAGCACACCAGAGCAGTTCAGGAGATCAAAGGCGAAGGTAAAATCCTTGCCCTTATTCTAATATTGCAGATATGATGATAGCCTTTAACAATTGTTAGAATCCTGAGCCAGTGATATTAGGTTGCCGGGTGGAATTCTGAAACAAGGATTGGTGAAGAAGAAGACAGTACGTTCAGTTTGCCCTCAGGGGTCTGGAACCCAACCTGACAGAGGTACTTCTGTTATGAAAGAGAGGTAAAAGCTGCTTGGAAGCTTATTCACGCAAATTTGAGTTTATCTTATTAACAAGCCATTTTCCTTCTCTAGGACAGCATGCTTCAGCTAATGAGAAAGTCCTTGTCTTAAAACATCAACGAACCAGAAGAAGCAAAGCTTTGCCTCATACGATGGCAAGCTATCTATTTGCAAATTTATGCATTTTTCTGTTGAGCATATTAAAGGAGAACAAAATTGCCTCCCTGATTTTCTCAGCCGGGAATATCTTGAAAAAGAAAAAGAAACTGCACAGGTCATGATAATTGTCACCGAATGGGATCAAAGTCAGAAGTGTGAAGTCTTGAGGACTATCCCAGATAACCAAGACTGGGATACATATAAAAACAACTGGAAGCCTACATGGCAATTACAGAATACAAAAGTTCTTGATGCAGATCTCCAGCCTCATGCAGATCTTCAACACTATGTGCCAGAAAGAAGAGTATATCCAAAAGGCAGAAAATGGATTCATGACATGATATATACTAAAGCAAAAGCCGATGCAAGGACAGCAAGAGAGGCATTAGAATCAAATTTCCATGACATTGGACGGATTGGGCACCATGGAGATAGTAATACTAGAATCTATGGAGCATACTTCTGTATTTATCGTACCAGAGATCTATGGGTAAATCTTCCACAAATCCAATCAGGTGCAAGATGGCCAAGAGATGACCCTAAGATAATATTCCCAGATACAGTCTACAACTTTCCAGACTATAAAAAGTTATGGTGGGACTTCATGAATGTCGATGATAAGACGAATACCCATTATACAAAATTAAAGTTTAGCACAATGGCAGCCTCTCAGAATAATCGGCAATGTGAATGGTTCCAGAACTGGTGGGTAGATTACGGTGTCAATAGAACAGCTATGGAT
>APFE030264905.1:4543-16403 GCA_000404065.3 Pinus taeda | reverse complement strand
TCCTGCATATGTTTTGCTGGTATCATCACAAGCTTACGAGTATCCTTGGTTGATAATTTAATGAAAGCAATTCAAGCAATTAAATTTCCCAACAATGGTGATGGACATAGATCTACACATGGTGGGAATCATCATCCAAGGTTTTCACCTAGTTTATATATGCAGTATTGTCACATTGCAAACTTTAAAGCGGACTTCCATGGAGCCTATGTCAAGGAAATGAAGGACCCAACTAGGACATGGCACCCACTTCCATACTTAGTAATTGAAGTGATATGCTCGTCGCAGTACAACAATGTTCGGAAGAGTGGATGACTCCACCTGGTGGAGCGATTGGAATAGAGAAGGGTACCTTGCAGGATGTAGGTACAAGTGGAAAGGATGCAGAGATAAAAATAGATGAAATAGAGCAGGAGGATGAGGAACCCCTCAGTGATGCAAGAGTATGAGAAGAGTCACCTTTTATTGTCAGAAGGAGAGACACAAAAACTGTGGTAGGCAAGAGGAAAAAGAAGAAAGAATATAAGTCCAAGGGTGCATAAGTGCTTTTCCTCACTGGTGGGGACATTGACGAGATCAGAGAGAAGGTCCAGGAGATCACAATAGAGAACTAGGAAATAATTGATGATAAATATAGTATGGTATTGGCTGAGGTACAATAGGGAATCGTGGAGTTGAAAGCATTACCACAAGTAGAAAGACAACCAGAACAAATAACTAGGCCACCGCAGATAGAGAAAAGAATAGAAACACAATTCAGTGTTAGAATTTTGCAGGTGCCAGTTGCCCCATTTCGGTGGTACACACCGAAGGCTAAAAAATGAGCCAAATTATGGAAGACTGTCAGTATAAATATTGTCACACTTCCCATTCAGGTGTTGCACGAATTCCATTTAAGCTTAACAACTGAGTTGCAGGAGTGGGAATAACAAACCTAGACATTAACAATGCAGGTAGAAAAGGACAAAGTTTCATTGAAGAAGGAGCTGGAGCAAGTGGACAAGAAAAGAGATGAAGCATGTGAGAAACAAAACCAATTGGAAAATTCCATCAAATATAGTTGCAACACAGTCCCAGATGTAAAGGTTGGTGAGGAAGAACCATCAACAAAAAAGGTCATGAAGCTCATACTCATGATCAAGGAATCAAAGAATACATTGGAGAAGATAAAATTTGAGTATGAAGTGTAGATATGAGAACTGCAAATAAGGATGCATCCACCCACACCACCAAAAGTGCGGGATAAGAGGTATAAAGGCTTACACGAAGCATTTAAATGCATCTTCGACACAATGGTAGACTGCGAGAAATTATTGGATGATACGTTGCAGATTTGGACCTCACAGTAGGAGGATCCAAACATCCAAAATACCGAGGAGGAATTACTGGTGAAACAGAAGTAGCACAAATATTAATTGTTGTAAAGACCCTACCAGTCTTATAGAAACTCATTGGTCTTACCGAAGGGAAGAACCTCGAAAAATAGATAGATGATCTTCGTAGGAAGGAGAAAATTTAAGCAAGGAATCAGCCATCACAGGGTGACGCCCTCAAGCTATCTAAGACAATGGACGAAGGGCTAAAAGAGTTGAAGAAAAGGGAGGTAGAAATATTGCAGAAGGCTACTGGCCCAACCACATAGGTATCACTGGAGGAGGTGCAGAAAAAAGAGAAACAAATGGTAGAGATAGTCCAATAGTATAATGCAGTCTACAATAGAATTGCAGTGAAAATCAAAGGAACTACAACTGAGTGACTCGGGACGAGTCATGGGTGAGTGTTGGGGGCCTATTGCACGCATCCCAAACTGGTCCAAGTTTTGGGTCAAATACTCCACATTTTGAGGAGCAGAGCGCGTGGAGCTAGAAAACTTCTATTCATCGTGAAATGTTTATGGTATTTGGGTTGGGTAAAAATTCCCTTATTTTGTAACAAGTTTCATGTATTAGCCATTGTTTTGTTGGATCCATGGTATGTGGACCGTGGCTTTGTAGTAAGGAAGTCTATATAAAGAATATGTAACACTTTGTCGAATATAAAAGAACCAACTAAGCATAGATTGTTCGTATTCTTTGTCTTGAGTCCATATCTTTGGAGGAAGGCTCCATAGCTGAGTGCGTAGAGGCCTTGAAGAGTCTTCCATTGAGTGTGAAGGCCACTTGGTCTTGGGTGCACAAGTCAAGGATGATGTTAAAGAGAGACTCCATACAGGTTGGAAGAATTTTTATATTTGTCGAAAAAACCTGTGAATAGTTTTTTGAAACCAACGTTTCGGACTAACTTAGTGGGTCCATCATCAAGGCAATGTGATTTGTATTTTGAGAAGAGAGAGCGTGAAATCATGGAGCTATTAATAGTTAATTGAGAAAAATATTTGATGTCTTGAGAAGACATCAAATAGTTTTCTCAACTAACTATTATAGCTCCATGATTTCATGCTCTCTCTTCTCAAAATACAATTCACATTGCTCTGATGATGGACCCACTAAGTTAGTCTGAAACGTTGGTTTCAAAAATCTGTTCACACGGTTTTTCCACAAATATAAAAAAGGTCAAGGATGAGCATGTATTGAAGATCCTTATTAATAAAGAAGAAGTTTTGGTGAAGTATTGTGTATATTTTTGTGTTCCTTCTCTATTGTTATTAATATTGTTATGCATGGTTTTTACTGAATTATGTGAAATAATACTTGTTATATTGTTTCCTATTATATCTATGCATAAGTACGAATCTGTATAGTTAATCATCAGCGTGAAGCTATTCATGTATGCCAAGTTGTAGGTAGATATAAGACATAAGTGAACACATAGATGCCACAATGCTTGTATCCCTTTGTTTGTAGAAACTTGGTTCTGCAACCTCCCATAACCACTTCAGGTGATACTACGATATGATTGTAGGTCGTTGCCAAAAGGGCCAGTGGTTGAGGTTTTGTTGGTGTGTAGTATACTCTGAAACTGGTTCAATCCCCCTTAAACCAACAATACCTCTTGTTGATAAATCTTAATATTACTTGACACACAATGTATAATTTTACGTACTTGACGCATCACGATTTCATAGTTACCTACCACTTTCAGAACAACAATGTTGAGGTCAATGGCCTTCTGTAAGCCCAAGACGAGTGTTTCATACTCTGTAGTTTTTTTCATGCACTCGAATTCTAAGCAACTAGAGATCAAGTGTTTTCTCTATAGGGGGTCTACTAAAACACAACCATATCCAGAGCCCTCATGTGTCTTGGATCTGCCAAAGTACATTGTCCACATGCCATATGTAAAATAACTACTTACTACTACTACTACTACTAGTACTACCAACTGTACAAAGTTCATTATCGCTAGTTGGACATGGAATGAGATCCAACTGTGTGTCTAGTGGAACTGGGGATGGATTTACAAGCTAGCACCCCAACTCTGTATCCTCAAAATAATTGCCAAAAATAAGTTCTTCGAAAGCCATTGGCTCGCTATGCCCTTTCAAGGGGGTCACTGTGTGCTTCATGTATCTCTCTGAATCTACCCAGATTTGATTCTTCCTACCTCTGTAGGAAAGCCATAAGTGTGATCAATATGTCGTAAAGTACTATTTCTTGTTTCTTGACCAGTCTCTGCTCAGTAACACTCCATATGCTTCTGAAATGTCCACAATTATAATGTTGATGCATTAGTGAAATTGTTCATTAGTTGATAACCAGATGATGACATCCCTCAATTCACAAATTGTTGGAACATGAGTTATCTCCAGCTAAATGGTCTGTGCATCTGCCTTGTACCATTTAGTATTAATCTTATTGGCCACAGATAGTGGCATGAAATTTACTGATACACCAGAATCGACCAAGAAATTGTGTACATTGAAGTTGAATATTTAGAATGTTAATAAGAATTGTGGGCAGAGTGTGGATACCTCCAAGTGGAGTGAGTTAAGTACAGATGCGAGAGTGTGAAGAGACTTACTACATCCCTTGTTTGAAGAGGTAGCATTACCAATAGAATTTTATCCAAGTGCCCATAGAAGGATGGCCCGCTGGCTTGTGATCTTTATAGGTTCGACCAGGGAGATGTTTGCATGAACCTTATTCATATCTTCTACAATATTTTAATATACAACATGAATATTGATAGAGGTGTCCAGGGATGGAATTGGGTTTATGGTTTCTGAAGGGATGGTTCTGTCTTTACTGTTTTTGGAAACAATTTTTGTTGGGCTTGTTTTCCAGGACTTGCTCTGAGTGTTTTGTGCTAAGTTAGTCAGAGGATTTAGTTTTCTTAACAAATTTATTTTGAATTTCTATTTTGGAACCTCAATCATAGTGGTTTTCCCTTGAATTCTCAAGTTGTATCAGTTACTCTGCTTCTGGGCTAGACCATCACTCAGAGGTTCCTTATCGGAAATACTTTTCTGGGCTACGAGAATGAAATGATAGATTTTTACTACATTCCCAGTGCTTGGAGATCCATCAAATGATGTAGCATATTCCTTCTCTTCATCTGGATCAACCTATTCCTCAACCATGACTGAGTCAACAAACTGTGTAATTATTCTACTTGCGAGCTGATTCCACTGTGGGCACATCTTTTCCAAATGATGCTCATAATGAAATGTGGAGTATGAATCCATGCCAATTTTTTCAATGTTCGGCACCACATTGGAACTTTGCACATATTTTTTTGGTTGATTTCTACTCCTGCTGGAAGCTGCATTCCTTCTAATAATGAACCTTGGGGGCCTGCTGCTCATGGTAGTCTCGTTTGTCCTTTTTTTGAGTTCATCCATTTCAGTGGTTAGGTAATTGATGAGATGAGTAAGTAATTCAAGATCATTTGGATCCTTTTCCTTAGCCTTTCTTACGGAGGCCTGAGACCTCTTACTTGTGTCTTTGGAGTCCGTTGTGGGTTCATCATCTATGATGACTCCAATAGTGTGCAGGTCCTTCTCAATGGAAATAGCCTCTTCATAATTTTATGTTAATGTTGGTCCCACGGTTCACTTTACAAGCTACAGAATACTTGTCGGCAAGGCATAAGTGTAGTAGTCTATGGTGATGGAGTGATGAGGGTTTGTGTCCTCGAAAAAATTGTTCAAGTTGCGATTGAACCTCTGATTGAAATATTTAACCTTTTCCATCTTCTCCGTCATAAGACTACCCAAATTCTTGAATAACATGGCAGGGGTCTTATCTTAAAAAAAAATTTCAAGAAATATTCTTTTGAATGCCCTCCAATTCTGGATGGATTTTGGAGGAAGGTTGTGGCACCATACAACTTCTATACCATCTAAGGTACATGGAAAAAGTTTTCATGCAACATCATCGTAACATACCTAAAGTGTTTTCATATGTAGGTAGAAGTTATCCAGGTGGCTTCAACCTTTACTATATTGTTAGGGTTGTAATTTAATAAGAGATTCTCTGCATGCCTCGACATGTTGTGCAGGACACCCAGAAGTCCCAATGGGCCCTGAGCCATCGAATCCAGACTTTAATCTTCCATGTCTTCTTCTTTGTTGTCCTCATGTTCCTCTTCTAAATATGATGGTTCCTCTTCTTCTTCTATTTGTCTTCCTCTTCACCCGTGTCGTCAAAGTTTGAACTCAAGAGTAAGGGGTTACCTCCTCCTCCTTCGTGAAAGAGTGGAGGCTCTTCTTCCCTCTCAACAACATCTGTTAGTTCTTTAAGAGTGGCAAGGATTGCTTCTTCAACATATGAGAGCACTACTCCTCTGAGGGCGGTCTTGTTCTTCTTTGGAGAATGTTGAAGAGAGATTAGTCCCAGAATCAAACCAACAACCTTTGCAAACAAATGGGTGATGGGGTAGACAACTTGATGTTGATCATATAGAATTTCATGTTTAGGCTTGGGTGGTGAAGAATTACCAACTTCTTGATTACTAGTAGGGGAGACAGAGTGAACATTGTTGCCTTGACCACAAGATGGATGAGTGGGGTCGGTGGGACAATCAGCCATAAAATATAGGCTACCCTCCTTCTAGTGCCAAAAATGTTGGCGATGATGGACCCACCAACATTCAAGGGATCTTCATAATATAAAGTTCTAATCGGACCTCACACCATTTGGTGTAGGAGTCCCATGCAGTATAAAGGCCAAGTTACCAAATACTTAAAGATCTACCTTGGCTCTAGCTATCATCACAAGAGAGTAATGCAATGGTATCTTCGAAAAGCAAGGTGAGTGTTCAGCGCAACTGTGTCTAGGTTATCTTACTACGAAGGGGGAAAAAGTGAGCCTCTAAGTGATAGGTAATAGTACCAGCTAGGAAGAGGAACACATGAAACATAAAGACCTATCCAACATCCAGTGGAATAGTCCACAATGGATGTGATAGTCATTACAACCAATGAATAAGGGAAGATCCATCTAACATCTGGCGGAATAGTCCACAATGGTTTTGATGGTCGTTATAACTAGTAAGAAAATAAATTCATGTCTAGTATCTCGTGGAATAGTCCACAAGGATGAGAAAATAGTAACAACCATTACAACACATTCCCAACATGATAAGAACTCAAATAACTTAAATAGTTCAAGTATCTTAGTACATATGAAAGAAAACATGAAATACAAGCGTTCACATAATAGTCTTACAAGCGTTCATAAATCACACATGAAGAACATGATGGCCTTAAAAGGCTTCTGTTATTAAGAAAATGTTCCAAGATACATATTTACATTGTACATCACTAGCCTCAGTAGTGGGACGTTGGCCCAACCACTCCTTTCTCCTCAAAGAACTAGCTGGTCCCTCTAATGCCTTATGGAACGAGCCAAGGTGAAAATTCCTTTTCTAATACAATGAGGGGGTGTATATAACCAAGGGGTAGTGCTTATCCTCTTGTGAATATTTTACTACCCTCATGACTATTCAACTTCCTATGACTTTTCAACTTACATGACTCTTCATATTCATGTGTGTCCATTGGAATTCCACTTTATAATATATTTGATTTACAATATACATGGCCCACAATGGTGATGTGGCATATGAGAACTCATGACACAACCTGAAATGAACCTACTGACATGGGTTGTCTTGATGATGTGGAAATGTCAACCCCCTATTGCTGCCAAGTGATAGATGTTTTCTTGGGTATGCTTTCTCTTCTCTTGCGCATATCTAGATGTTGTAGGGTCTTCAATGATATTCAATCTTGGAAGGTGGTTTCACATTTGTGTTCATTTTTATTGCTCTTGGTAGGTTCACTCGTCTGTTCAACTACAACTAAGTCTCTAGGCATGCTTCCCTCCTTTTTCTCCTCCATCATCTCACCATGACATGATAGTGTATCTGTTCCTCCCAAGGAAAATTTTAAGGATGGAAAATTTTCGTGAAGTTTAAAAACATTGACAAATCTCACTAATCCCTAATATGCAAACTATAAAATGTTCATTTATATATTGGTAAAATTATTCAAATTTATAATGATTTTATATATAGTATCTATATAATGTTGGCGATTTTTAAGGTAAAATATTTTATATTCTAAAATTTGGGCGAATCGTCTTTTATAAAAATAGGAAATTGGCGAATCTTTTTTGTGGAAAAATCATGGAAAATTAGCCCACTGGGTGAAGACTAGACCTTAAAATTTTCCATGGTTCTTGCAATTCACTCATGATGAGACAAAATAAATCTGAAAACTCCCTATCCTAAGATGATGCATTATTATCCATGAGCTGAGCCTAGGACAAGTGACAGGCTAGGAGATAGGGCCCATGAACTGTGCATTGCATAGTTCCAAATGAGAGGGAGAGAGCTTGATTATTGAGACTGCGTAGAGAGCAACCGAGGCTTAACTGAGAAACTTTTCAGCACAATCCTCGTTGGGAAAAGAAGCTACATAGTGGCCATTGGGAGTCAAGATTGTGTAGTTTTATCCAATAGTTGGTGATGCAGGATGAGGACTTAAGGGGTCAGTTTTGTGCAATTCTCAGAGGAAAGGGGGATTGGGTAGCAGAGAGATTAAAGGATAAATCTGTGTAGTTCTTGGTGTGAGTGAGCTCCGATTGGGGGAGAGAATCAGAGGACACCTCTGTGTAGTTTTGGAGTCAAAGGGAGGTTGGGTTATCTACGCATTGTGGGGTTCCAATAGGTAAGGGGAAAATCCTGAGGACTGAAAGTGCAAAGTCTTCAGTTTAAGTCAAACTTGGGAGGAACAACTACGCAATTCTGAGGATCAAGGAAGGTTGTTGAGCTTTGCAATTGCGCAGTGTGATAACCCTGGAGGATAGTGACTACGAACTGTGTAGTTCCAGATAGAAAGGTCATAACACTAAGGGCTGAGACTACACAATGCACAGTTGAATCATGGTCAGGTGAAGCTGAGTTGCCCGGTTGGGGAGATTTTTAGAAAAATGGCTAAGTTCCAGAGGAAGGCAGACTTGTGATGAAATTGAAATCATGATCAAACACTTAGAATAATTCGATGACATGACAACATAGACCACTAGATCAAATGACAAATCATTCCCTTCCTGTGACTCACTCATGAAAAGAAGCGACAAGTGCGACACTTGAGATAGACTTGAGGACGATTGTGACAACACTTGTGCAAGAGTGCTCAAGGATTTGTGTATGAGTGTGACGAATGTTTACATGCCTAGGACAACTGAAATACACAAATACCAACCTTCGAAAGCACCGGAAAAGGTCTGAAATCATGGAAAAATAGTTAAGTATGCCAAAAGACGATAATTGATCCAACAAGTGAAAGGGGCCAAAGGACTTTGACAAATCTCATGAAATGAGCTTAAGTGTTTGCAACAATCAAGGGAAAGACCAAGGAGGGCTCCAAAATTTGACTGCAAGAAAAATTTTTGGAGGGTGTTGTAGCCTCTACAACAGTTTTATTTTTATATTTGTTAACTTATAAAAAATAGTACAATTTTAAAAATATTTTGTTTTTTTAATGTTTTTATTTTACCATTATGATGGAAAACTTTGATCTATGCACAAACCTAAACCTCCATAAGATTCATATGAAAATATTAGTCAACATAATATTAACTTAAAAGCTTAAATATCATGTTTAGAGACACTAAGAGATCCATATCATATTTCAATGTCAACTTCACTATATAGCATTATGTCTTTCAATGATGAAGGTGATGGTTTCTTATAAGATATATTTGAATATAGTGTTAGGTTGATAAATTATTAGTATTGAATCAACATTAGTAAAGGAAAAGTGAAGTGTTTTAGTATAACCAAAGAGATAATTATTAAATTATTTATTTACCCTAAATCCAACCTACCATCTAACTGAACAAATATGTATCTTTGCATGGAAATTTAGTGCAAATTCCACACATCAAAAGACATATATGGATAGGTATCAACAATAGTAAAGGAAATGTGAATTTTTTTAAATAACAAAAAACATGATTATTCAGTTATTTATTCACCCCACAAGTGTCCTCCAGTTCTCTAGAACCATTAGTGCAAATTCCAAGCATAAAAAGACCACTATATGGATAAGTTTTCTATGACATTTGATAAACCCTCCCTATAGTAACAAGGAAGTTTATTTATATTTCTTCATAAATTATCAACTAAATTTGTTTTGGGTCTTCATGTGAATTATTTTAACATTGGAGAATACCATTAGTATGGTATATACATTACTAAGGATCAAGTAAGGGCTAAGTATAATCCATTAAAATGATTACTTAATTTTAGGAATATGACTAACCCCTAACCACATTCACTTAGAATTTGGGTGACTAGTATTACAATATGATCCTTACACAATTTACTTTGGCATAACACATTTGTTACATCATCCCTTTGGGAGCCATAATTTGATGATGTTTGTAATTTCAACTCATTGACCCTATTATGTTATGCTTAGTCATTAGTCTACCCACTAAAAGATTTAATGATGTGTAATTTCTTGTTGGTATTATTAATATACATCCTAGGTATGCATATGCTAGCTACATATCCACACATCATACAAATGTGCTAGTATTCTATGGTCTATCATGCTAGATAAATCTTAAATGTAACTTTATCATTAGTCCTTGATCTTGATTAATGATTAACTGACATAACTTTATGATTATTTCTTAAGCTTGATTAATTATTAATTGGCATAAATTTATTAATGATTGTCTGACATAAATTTATTAACGATTAATTGACATAAATTTATGATTAATCCTTAATCTTGATTAATAACTAATTAATGTTATAGACTTTAAAGTATAACCTTATGATTAATTTAATATTAAATTAAATTGATCCCTCACATGCCTAATTGATTTTTGACTAGATCATTGAGATTTTTTGGTTATTTTATTCTGTATTATTTATTATTATTTAGGGAGTTGTCTTTTTTTTTTTTAATCTTGTATGTTGGGATCGGGGACGAAGACTTTAGTTGGGGAGGCATTATGACTTTGTAGGTGAGCCATTGATGGGGAATATATTTTGGAGATTTGTAAGGGATAAATGAAGTGAGGTAGAGAATGGTGTGGGCTCTCTTTTCATCTAGAAATTTTGTTTTGAGTCCAAGGGAGGAGAACTATTGGGTCACTGATTTGTCATCATTTTCACTTGTCTTTGTCATTCATTAAGCCATTACTTCCAACCATCCATTACACCATTTCACTCACTTGCCACCATTTTCACCATAATTCTTCATGATGTGTCTCTATATGTCTAAGTGGTTATTTAACATCGTTTTCCTTTATTTTTAGTAGATTAAGAAGAATTTTGCATGTTTTTAACTAATCACAGTTTAGCAAGTTCAAGTTTCTGCAGTTTTATTAATTTTCCATAGCCACCTCCATGGTTGAGGTAATATCATTGCTCTAGAAGGAAATCCGTCACATGGGCATTATTTCTAAAGGTTCCAATATGGATATCTATTCGTCAAATATTACCCAAATCGCACGTGTGGACCTCCAACATCAAATCAAGGGAAAAACATATCAGGTTTGACCAGTCAACTTCAAACGCATTTTCTGCGCAAACAAAAGCGAATTTTGGGAAAAAAAACATGGGTTTTGTTTAGAACAAACCCAATTAGGTTTTACATTAGCATTTTTCTCAAAGTCATTACTATTTGAGAGATTTTCGAAGATATTTGGAGACTTATTTTGTAGATTAGATGGTGTTGTGGCCACAACTACCACCCTATTAAAACATGCTCTGAGAGCAAATTTTTGAATGGGTCCCCTATAAGTTTGATTTTTCATTTGTCAGAATGATCTATTTCATTACAAGGATGTTAACTCTTTACCTACTCAGATTTTCCATGCCTGATGGCTAAGCCATTGAATAAACCTTCAATGCAATGGTTCATTCCTAACACGGCCTAACCCTTTATTCACTCCCTCCATCAGGACCTTTTAATCTTCGCAAACATGCATGATGCGTTTATGCCCACACAAACAATCACCCCCACCCTTATTATAATCGTCAGTGTGCTTAACTCAGAAAATATTCCATTGCGTCCTTTTTCTATCATAATTCCTCATAACCGAAATACTCCACAAAATAGGCGTAAACCATTTTGGGCCCATCGCAAATGACACAAGGCATTCATGGCTTTCGGACCCGATGGGTTTTATTAACTCAAATGTATACATTTTAGGTTTGGAGCCCATCGCAATTCACTATCGGCCAAGCCCCAAAGCTATGTGTATAAAGAGCGTGTATATCTTTTGGCCTCACTGATTATTATGGATTAGAGCGTATAACATTTCAAATCTAGCCCTTGGGCCAGACGTGGTATCTCCATATATTCCTTTGTTCTCGAAAAAACGTTGAAATCACGGTTTTCAAAGGCAAGTCTATATTTCAGACCCGACGGCGTTATAAACCATTATATATA
>APFE030264893.1:0-12454 GCA_000404065.3 Pinus taeda | reverse complement strand
TGAGATGAGATTACAATGCTTGTTCTCTCAATAACAATCCCAACACTAACTAAAACCAATCTCCAACTCAGAATAAATCACTCGGCCAATACTTAGCAAATTCACCATCTCTCCAAGTCCCTATTTCCTTGTGCAACTCCTATGGATGATTAACCTAGAAACTCAAAACTTCGAAATCTCCTCTAGTATATTGTTTTCAGCTCTCATACCATGTCTAAAATATTGTAGATTCACAAGCTCATGCAATGTACTAAAGGAAGAGACAAGAATCTACTTCTACTATTTATAGCATAAGAACATAAAGATCGATCAAAGAAATAATTGATAGAGGAAGAGGATCAAATACACATAACACAATAATTATTCGGGGAAATCCAGGGAAAGCGACAACTCAAAACCCCACTATCTGTATTATATATATCGGAAAATTGAGATGAGATTACAATGCTTGTTCTCTCAATAACAATCCCAACACTAACTAAAACCAATCTCCAACTCAGAATAAATCACTCGGCCAATACTTAGCAAATTCACCATCTCTCCAAGTCCCTATTTCCTTGTGCAACTCCTATGGATGATTAACCCATCTTAAACGGAAATCAGTGCACTCAAAATTGCACAATCCCTTCTAGTCTCAGTTCCTGATTTCATGCACTATCAGTGCAACTCATAAAAATATAGAACAAATAGTACATTGTCCCTGTACTCTAGTCCCAACTAGGTCTTTCTCAGAATCGACATGCATGATTTTTCTGATGAGGGAATCTTCAGTTAACTGGAGTAGCACTAGTTGAGTGCACTAATGCATCAACTGACTGTTAACTCACTATTAGTTCCTCAAACAATTTGGAACTAATTTAACTGGACATAACTTAGTAAACTAAGTTAACTAATACCCACTCATACTTAACTCATCCTGGACCCTATAATGTAGGGTGAACATAAACATGACTTTAGAAATACTTCCAAATCAAAATCCCTAAGCTAATTAAGTTTAATAAACTTAATTAACTATTTACAAGTTGCTATGATAATAGAATTTGATTTTAATTCATAGTTTAATTCAAGGACAAATTAAACTGGAATTTCTTGTTGCCATTTCTCAACACTCCTCTCAATAAGAAAGGGATTATCAACTAGCCCGATCCTGTCTCTTTGAAACTCAAATTTACATCTTGACAATACCTTTGTCAAGATGTTAGCACCTTGCTCCTCTATGGGAATGTAATCTAATAACATGATCCTCCTCAATACACAATCTCTGAGATGATGATATCAAATATCAATATGCTTGGACTGATCATGAAAAAATGTATTTTTTAGAGAGTTTGATACAACTTTGACTATCACAATAAAAAATTGTAGGATCCATCTACTAACCAAACAAACCAACCAAGATCTTCCTCATCTAGATAGCCTCACATGTTTCCTGAATTGCAGTTATGTACTCTGCCTCTGTCAAACTGAGTGCAACCAATCTTTATTTGTTGTTGTAACAAGAAAAGTCACTGACCAAATAGTGAAGATCCCTCATGATGTGCTCTTCTTGTCAGGTGGAATCCCTACCCGATCTGCATCGGTGAAGCCTTGAAGTGTCACTCCCTTTGTCCTTCTGTGCCATAACCCAAATTAACTAGTGCCTCTAAGGTATCCCAATACATGCATTGTCGCCTTCAAATACAACTTGGTAGCACAAACCATCGCTTGACTAAGCTAGTTAACTGCATAGCACATATCTAGTCGTGTGTTCACCAAGTACATGAGTGAACCCACAAGCTGCCTGTAAATAGTAGCTTCCGCTACTTCCCTTGAAGTAGCATCCTCCTTCCTCCAGTTAACAACTAGAGGAGTCTCCATGGGTTTACTTCTCTCCAGGCAGAATCTCCTGAGTATCTCGTTGGCATGCTTTCCCTGAGATACAAACAACTCCCCATCTCCCTTCCTTACCCCATGCCAAGAAAGTAATGCATGATCCCCATGTCCTTTATCTCAAACTCTCTTGCAAGGTCCTCCTTGCAATATTTGATGAGCTTCTCATCACCTGTTAGTATGATATCATCAATGTAAAGTACAATAATCAACAACTTACCTTCCACCACAATGTGGTACAGGTTCGCATTCGCTCCACTCTTCGTGAAGCCTAATCCAATGAAGTAGCTATCTATCCTGGTGTCCCAAGCACAGGGTGCTTGCTTCAACCCATACAATTCTCTCTTGCGTTGGCACACATGTGACTCACGATCAAAGGGTTCAAAACCTTCGGGTTACTCTATGTACACCTCTTCCTCAATCATGCCATTGAAGAAGGCAGTCTTCACATCCATGTGATGGATCTTCCCACCCATCTATGATGATAGTGCTAATATAGATCTGATTGACAAGTACCTTGCAATAGGATCAAAGGTCTCATCATAGTCAATCCCCTCTACCTTTGAAAAGCCACGGACCACAAATTTGGCATTATGCTTCTCCACACTACCATTTGCAACTTGCTTTACCTTGTAAAGCCAACAGGAGCTCACTAATGACTTGTCCTCGAGTCTCGGGACCACATCCCAAACACTGTTTTGAACTATGGAGTCATACTCCTCCACCATTGCATCAACCCAAACCGACTGCTACACTGCTTCCTGAAAGGAAGATGGATCTATCACAACACATGCACCCATAAGTGCCATTTATCCAGTGTACCTCTCAGGTGATCTCCTCTATCTGTGCTAAGAGGTGGGTGCTCCCACATTCTCTCATATATCATCCAACAATTTGTCAGCCTCTCTAGTGCACTTTCTTCCCTCTCTGGAAGACTCTGCTTGAGTGGATGTCTCCGCTCCCGGAACCTCTGCATGTGGTTGCTCCACATCAATCTAAGGCCCCTCAACCTTAGGAGCTAAAATCTACTCATCTGCATGTAGCTTAAGATCCCTCTCAAGGGAAACTCGCATGGAATTCTCCTCATCAAAATTGATATCCATGCGAACCATTGTCATCTAATTTTTGGCATGTACACCCAATAGTTGTGAGGTGTATCAGTGTACCCAAAAAATATCCACAACTCTACTTGTAGGTCAAGTTTCTTCCATGCATCATTCGTCACATGGCAATATGCCGATGACCAAAAAATTCTGAAGTGACCAACATCTATCCTCTTACTGGAATAAGCCTCTAGTGTCTTCATCTCATGTATCTGATGCAAGCTACAGTTATAAACATAAACCACTATTTTGCATGCCTCAACCCACAAGTGTAGTGGTAGGTCTTGATCATGCAACATTTCCCTCACTGCCCCTACTATGCTCCTATTCTTCCTCTTGACAACCCCATTTTGTTGAGGGTTATAGGGTGTCGTCAACTCTCTTTAATCCCTTCTGCTGCACATAAGTTCTTAAACTCATTGGTGATATACTCACCACCGTTATCACTCCGTAGAGCTTTAACCTTCCTGCTTGACTCTTTCTCTACCAATGCTTTGAACTCAAAAAACTTTGTTAAAGTTTGATCCTATTTCTGCATGAAAACTATCCAGCATTTACGAGAATAGTCATCAACAAATATAACATAATACTTGTGTTTTTCTGTGGATTCTATTGAGAATGGTCCACACAAATCTGAATGGACTCTCTCCATAATAGAATTTTCATTGTCTCTAAAGGAAGACTTGGTGTATTTTCCCAAAGCACAACCCTTGCATGCATCAACTTGCTCAAGCATACATTTGGGAAGACCGGTAGAGATTTGCTGCAATATCTTCAAAGCCCCATGATGCAAGTTGCCCAAGCACCTATGCCACAACTCAGCAATTCCTCGGCTTTGCATCTTTTCTGCTTTTGAACTCAAAGTGGCACACTTCTCTACCTCTAGCTTATAGAGATTCTTAACTCGAATCCCTATCTTCTATAATTGACCCATGGTTATGTGTCGAAGGAATGCTTTTCCTTTCGAGAAGATCACATCATAGCCTCTATCCTCAAGCATGGCAACGGATACCAAGTTCCTCTTTAGCGTAGGTATATACATAACATTCTTCAAGGTGAGTGGAGCCCCATGCTCCCTCTAGAAATAAATAGTGCCAAATCTAGTAATACTATACTTCCACTTATCATCCATCTCGATATGCATCTGGAGATCTTTCTCCTCCAGGTCACTGAATAACCCTCTATCGCCAGTCATGTGGAATGAAGCTCCATTGTCTAAGTACCATACACTTCCTAGCATTGATCACACAAATCATGCAATGAGGGAAACTTCCAATTCGAATTGAGATGCCAAAGCCTCACCAGCCGCTTCGCATGAATACATCTCCTTGGACTTCTTCAGTGGACAATTTGTAGTAAAATTTCCCATCTTATGACAATGAAAGCATTTAACTTTCATCATATCTTTCTTCTTACATCCATGATAAGAATCTTATTTCGAATGGGAATATTTCCCTTTCCACTTCCTCTCCTTAATCGCTAAGGTACATTTCTCTTCATCATGAGTCTTTGATGAAGAGCAATCCCTGGTGTTCGTCCTGATCTCATCCTGCATCAAATCTGACCATAGTCGTTCCCAATCTAGAATCTTCTCCCGACCATTGACAGAGTCTTGAATGCTATGCCAACTCTTTGGGAGTCCAAGAAGAGCAAGGCTCACCATATCCTCCTCAGCAACCTTGATTCCAACACTTCCAAGTTCATCCTGACATTGAGTGAACTTAGTCAAGTATTTTTGAATAGTCTAGCATTTCTCTATTTTGATTTTTTGAAGTTTATCCTTCAGTTCCAACTTCCTTTGATCACTGCTATTCTTATACAAGTTCGTCAATGTTTTACACATAGCATACATAGTTTCCTTCCCATGGAGACCCGAGACAATGTGGTCTCCAACTCCATCAAAGATTATCCACCTTGCCTTCGCCACACACTTCTTCCATTCAACCAAGTTCTGTGCATCAGTAGTTGTTAGCTTAGGAATTTCTTGTTCAAAAAATTCCTTTAAACCATTGTCCTCTAGCACAACCTCTATCATGTCTCTCTAGGATATAAATTTGAGCTACCTTCCAAGGCATACTCGAGCTTCAACCCATAGAACACCATCTACCAATCCTGAAGTATGTATTGCAAATTTGACTTTCACATGTAACCCAGAAACTCAAAACTTAGAAATATCCTCTAGTATATTGTTCTCAGCTTCAATAGCATGTCTAAAATCCTATAGATTCACAAGCTCATGCAATGTACTAAAGAAAGAGACAAGAATCTACTTATACTCTTTACAGTGGAAGCACATAAAGATCGAGAAAAACAATAATCAATAGAGGAAGAGAATCAAATACATATAACACAATAACTATCTAGGAAAGCCACAACTCAAAACCCCAATATCTATATTGTATATATTGGAAAATCAAGATGAAATTACAATGCTTTTTCTCTCAAGAACAATCCCAACACTCAGTAAAATTAATTTCCAACTCACAAGAAATAACTAGGCCAATACTTAGCCAATTCACCAGCTCTCCAAGTCCCTATTTCCTTGCACAATTACTATGGATGATTAACCCATCTTAAAGGGAAATCAGTGCACTGAAAACTATGCAATCCATTCTAGGTTCAGTTCTTGGTTGCATGCACTATCTGTGCAACTCAGAAAAATCTAGAACAAATAGTACATTGTCCCTGCACTCTAGTATCAACTGGGTCTTTCTCAGAATTGACATGCATGAGTTTCTGATGAGGGAGTCTTCAGTTAACTGGAGTAGCACTAGTTGAGTGTACTAATGCATCAACTGACTCTTAACTTACTATTAGTTCCTCAAACAATTTGGAACTAATTTAACTAGACTTAACTTAGTAAACTGAGTTAACTAATTACCACTCATACTTAACTCTTCCTGGACCCCTATAATATAGGAAGAACGTATACATGACTTTACAAATACTTCCAACTCGAAATTCCTAAGATAATTAAGTTTAATAAACTTAATTAACTATTTACAAGTTGCTATGAGAATGGAATTTGATTTTAATTCACAATTTAATTCAAGGACAAATTAAACTAGAATTTCTTGTTGACATTTCTCAATAGTGTACAATGTTTTCAAAGAGGACACCTCCTAGTTGCATATTTGGGTGTACCATTAGTCCTATACCCATGAAGAATTGCTTATTGAAAGGATTTACTAGCTAAATTGTTGAAAGAAAACCATATATGGAATTTTCAAGCACTAAATTTTGTAGGTAGGCTAGTTTTGACTAAATCGGTTCTACATGTCATTCTAGTACATCAGATGACAATTATGCCACTCCCCAAAGCTATAGAGGCAATCTTAAAACAATTTGGCCAGCATTTTTGTGGAGAGGTTTTGAGAGAGCAAAGAGATGGGCACTAGTTGGTTGGGAGAAACTCATTTTACTGAAATCATCGATGGTTTAAGGCTTAAAGACCCAGACATCATGAGCATTGTGTTTGGATAAAAATTATGGTGGTAGTGGGTTAAAGGACGAGACCAATTATGGATACAAATATGGCTTTGTAAATATGCCCATTTGTCTACATCAAAAGACAAATTGTGAAATATTACAACTATTGTTGGATCAAGCATATGGAATTTGGCTCAAAATAGTAGAGAAATGGTGCAAAGATATGATTTTTGGGATGTGAAATCTTTTGACAAGGCCAATTTTTTGATTGAGACATGGCAAGAGATGCCAAGACTACATGGAAAAAATGATTCACATGGGATTAAAACTTACTTGGAAAAATAGGTATGACTAAGGTTTCGAATTAATGGAAGTGCTAAGCTAAAGCACCATTTTGGAGGACATGGAAACAATAGGTTGACTAGCCTCCATCCCCTCACCCACTCCCATGGGAATGACTCGATTAGAATCTTTACAAAATAAGGACTTGTTATAAAATTGGAATAGATGTGATATGTTGGGGAACATGTCAACATGGTTGCTTCACAATCAGCCAAGCATATCAAATCACAACAAGACATCAATATTTGGAGAAAGAACATGTATGGAAGTGGATATGGTCAAATTTCTAGTGGCTGAAATTTTCTTCTTTTTCTATGGCTAGTAGTTTGGAAGCACATTTTAACTTGGGACAAGATCTACAGGGAAGGGTTTGAAGGGCCTTCCTTTTTTTTTATTTGTCACGAAGTAGAGGAATCAAAGGAACACATCTTTTTTTAATGTCGGTTTGCCATAGAGGTATGGGAACTTTTAATAAGAGTTTTTGCACGTCCAGTTTTAGATTTTTAGGATATGAATTCTGTAGCTAATCAATGGTCCACTACATAGTTCAAGAATACAGTTGTTAATAGAGCATGTAATTTACTTTTTGGATTCATCTTATGGAACTTATGGAAGGAACGAAATAACCAATTTTTTAGACAGGAGGAGAAAAAATCAAGTTTTATAAGAGAAATTGTTTTTCCCAATTTACGGTAGACTATATTATTAGAAATATGGTTATTAATAGATTGGAAAGTTAATGAAACAAAAATATTCATCCTTTAGAATTTGAATCTAGATGGTAAGATGATTTCTTTCCCTCCTAAGGCTAATTTAGATCATTTTTAGCAGTGAATCATTATTGTTTGTCTCCCATGATAATTTTGATCAAATAATGATTTGATGGCACATCTAAGGGGAATCTGGGACCTTTGGGGTTTGGAGGGGATTTTAGAGATAAAAAGTCATCCCCTTTAAGAGTTTTCTTCGTAGATTGTGGTATTGCGACTAACAACCTAACTGAGTTCCTAGCTAGAGAAAGAGGACTCCAGTTCACCAACCGTCAAGGTTTTAAGTTAATACAAATATGTGGGGATTCACTATTAGCAATCCAATGCATTCGTCGATTATTAAACGACCAACCCACCTCCAAAATAATCCACATTTGGATATTAGAAGCTGTAGTGGCCAATATCGTGGAGCTATTGAAGAAATTTGTATATATCCTAGTTGAACACAAAAAATAGGAAATGGAGTGGTAGACTACCTAGTGAACATGGGTTGGCATTTTCTAGGGTTAGACATGGATAGGTCATGGCCAATTTGAAACTAGTGAGAGGAGAAACAAGCATTAATGGTGATTCTTGATAAGGAAGAAACACTCCATGATGGAGCCTCCTTGATGGGGGTGGAAAAGGGCTCATAATGAAACTCTTCTTTGAATGTGTGATGGTACTGACATGTGTATGCACGAAGTCCATATGTGTAAACACAACATTTGGAGGATGGAAATTAAAAAAATCTACAATGTTTCCTCATCAAAGCATGAGGGTAATGTGAGAGGGGTGTTACAAGTTATTGTTTTTATTCATCCTCTCTAGTGTGTATCATATAATATTTGGAAAGGTTTCCATAATGGCTCTAATGCAATTAACTGGGGGAGAGAAGAATGCATACTATGAGCTCATTTATGGCTCACTGCAACACAGAAGGAATGTCTTCCTTAAAAAGTGTGCCACAGTTAACACTTGTCTTATCTATGTCCTTCATAAGAAGATTAATGGTATCTTGACCTCTTGAAATTTATCCTCTTACAGTGATTATAAATGTGTTGGATCGATCACAGGTTGTCAAGCGTATGTCATATTCTCTAGAAATGTTGAATGACTTTATGGTCATTGTGTTTTAGTTTATCATGTGATGATCTGCACTGTGTGTTTGGTTTCTTGGAATCCATTTCTTGGTACATTGAGATACACTTACCCAAAAGAGGGAGTTAGGGTTTTAGGAGTTTACCATTTCAAAGACCTTCGAATTTTTGAAAGAGGACAATGTTCTTTATCCTCCTTTTTCATAGCGTAGCCTCAAGGCCTATCTTTGAGTTGGTGGTTGTGCTTCCTTTGTCAGTGCTCCAAGGTTAATATTTTACATCTATCTCCTTCAACTTCTTGGTTTTGGTATGTGGGGTTTGGTATCCAGGGATTTTATTATCTAGTTTAATAGTATTTTCGACCATGGATTTTTGAAAATATGGGGACTTTTATGGCTTGATGTGCTTAATTTTGAGTCACATGTTTTAACGTTGGTCCCTGCTAACAAAGTCTACTATATAGTGGATAATTCTTTGCCTTTGTATTATGTGGGCCGTTTGTTTGTTTCAAATTGTTGCCACCAATTTCTTTTGTTTGAGTTTGGTAACAAAATTTGGTTTGTAGGCACGAAGTTTTAGTTATTTCACTTTGTGGGTACTTTGGTGGTCTCAAATTGTCTCTTCTCGTTTAAAGAATTTTGGTTCTCCAAATGTCTGAGATTGTATACTTCAAACTCTATTACCATTGTTTGAATTTCTTTCCAGTCACAAGCTATTGAAATCAACCAAGGGTCATTGAAATGCATAGTTGGCTTTTCTTCTTTTTGGAGGAAGATATAACCCTGTTTGGGATTGCATTCTACAAGGGTTTCATTTTGTTTGGGCGTCATCCAATAAATTACTCTGTGGGTTATGGGGATGACATAGTCCTATTTGGGAGCTCTTCAATTTATCACTATGTGAGTCATTTTATCAGTCTTGGGATCAGTAAACTTAGTGCAAATCTTATGCACCTCAAAGTAACTATGCCACCTCATCAGAGAATGGCAAGCCAATAGGGAGGTACCAATAGTAACTCTATTTCTCAGGATAGACATTTGTTTGGATGGAACTCAATGTCCACTTTTTTTGACTTGATTCCTTTGGAGATTAGAAAGGAGATTCGACACCTTGAATCCAGAGAATTTGGCGATAAGGCCTAATTCTCTGATTTAGAGGTGGGTAATCAAGATTACAAATGGATTCCCGACCTTGGAAAATTTAGGAAAAGAAGTTTGCATTTCTTACATTTTGTCACAGTCCATCAATCGCTGGACACCCTATTTCGTTTGGTGCTCTGAGATAAAAAGCCTCCTAAGGAATGCTCATTACAGTTCGAACGACATACTAATATGTTTGAAAAGGTGGAAAAGTACATAGTGTCGAATTCTAATTCCGACTTTGAAGATATCGTTGATGGTCCTACCGTCCTCAATGCCAAATTGGCTAACATTGCTCCAACATTACTCTAGTGGTGATCTCAGACTAATACTAATTGTTTGCAAAGCACTTTTTGGTCACTTCTCCACAACACAGCGTACGCACTAGTACCTTCAATAATTTTCATGACATCTATCTGACAATCTGATGGTTGGTTTTCATTAGACTCTTATTTCATCAACACTAATTAGAATTTCTTTTTATAGTTTACATTTTCGTACTCAAAATTTTACTACTTTTTGTTTGGAAACATATCTTGTTTGGAAACGTATCTGTTTGCTACTTGTGTGATGTAAAACTAATGATAAATGATGATCAAACTAATCTTTCTATTTTTTAACAGTTTTAATGTTACTCAAAAATATCTAATTCTAATTTTTCACTCTCCTTTTTAATATGCATGTCTTCAATGTAAAATATTTTTATTAATAAAAAAAGTTGTGCTCGCTTACCAATTAAAAAAGAGTACAATGGTGATTTATTTTCCGTTTAATTTCACAACCTTTAAAAAATATTGCTGAAAACCCCCCTTCATTTTCAAAACTTAGACATCCCCTTCCCCTGTTTGAAAAGTGTGCCGGGTTGATCTATTGTTTTATACGTTGAAAGCAGTATACATTACAAAAATGAATACTTTCGCTTTCCCTGTTTCGACAGTGTGTCTTATCCAGTGCGATATCATGACATTCGGTTCGACTGTTTAGAAAGTGAGCTAGTCCTATCCAGTTTGTGCATGCTGAAAATATTAGATATGTGAGACGTAACTATGAAATCTTTCAATTTAATAATGAAAAGGCTCCACATCTCTCTTTTTCTGATTTGATTATTAGCTAATACATATTTATTTGTACAATAATTATTCATTTTATTCATTATTCATCATAAAATTCATTTATATAATGAAAAATGCATTTTGAATAAGGAAAGATCACAATTTCACTTTACAATCTATGTTACAAGGTTTGGTGAGTTTCAATTTTCGGGTTATTTGGAGAACTTTGAAAAAAATTTGAGGTTTAGTGAACTTCATCAAACCTCATAATTATTGACCAAGTCCATAGATCAAAACTCATAACTTCATCAAACCTCATCACTATTGACCAATTCCATAGATCAAAACTCATAACCACGTGTAGCAGCTCAATCTTGTAACCTGTCTTTGCAATTTCTATGTTTCTGATAGCATTTTTTTATATTTATTAATATTCATATCTTACCATTTTATCCCATATTTCATTTTAAACTTAATATATGTATATATATAAAAAATGTATATAGACTAACGTAATGGTGAACTTCATCAAAATAATTTGAACACTAACAGAACCTAATCATTGTAGAACCCAAACTTGAACCAGAACCATATGACATAAGCCCATAATCATATCACCAAATTTTAATAAAAGAAAACAAAAAAAAAATTATAACTAATATGGTCTACCTATTAAATGTTTTGAAATATTTAAAATCAATATAATTAAACAGTTTTTAAACTAGTTATAATTTTTTTACTATTTAAGATATATTTTAATATGATGATGATGGTGGTGGTGGTGGTTAACGTCCACCTAGACCAAACATTGGTCTATCTGACAAACAAATTATTTATTTTGATTTAAGATTTTATTCCTATGCGCAAAAAGTTTGGAGAGAAGTCTCCCAAGCTCACTATAATTTTGACATTGTAAAAGGCTCAATATTGTAACTAAGATTGTGAAATTGAGATCTAATGTGGTTGTACCTGACGCACTCTAAAAGGAAATGGTTTTCATCCTCAGATGTTCCTATTCTCACATATATGGCAAATCCTTTCCATCCATATATAAATCCAGCACCATTAAAAAAATATAGAAATGAAAAAATTCACCACTTATTTCATATATATATATATATATATACCAAAAAATCCCTCCAGGTATAGATAATAAGCCAGTAGAAATGTGATAAGTGAACTTAAATATGCAGTTGGTTACATTAAGCATGCGCTTTGGTTACATTCTGGTACACAATTAGCCATTAGTGATGATGATTGCACCATAATCTTCGCAATGATCAACTGGCTCACTTCAGTTGACCTCGTTCTGTTGCACCATTTAATTGAGTTGGACTGAAAGTTGAATGGAGTACAGTAGGTGTCCAAAGGCAGCGTAATTTATTATTCCAGGTACTGCAGGTCTACTACGGGTTGATTCTCTTAATCTCCGTTGTTATCTTCATGCTCAACCCCCTTTATTTTCGTAATCTCCGTTGTTATCTTCATGCTCAACAACAGGTTTTCTGATCTTATAATAGTAGATGAACTGGCAAAGAATCTGGGGAAGTCTTGTTTAAGGAATGCCATTCCCAATACTAACAGATATTACACCAAAGGAAATGGTGAAATCAATTTTAATTATATTTGATAATTTTAAATTAGTTGAGTTTGTATTGTTAAAATATTTTT
>APFE030264883.1:0-21584 GCA_000404065.3 Pinus taeda | reverse complement strand
AAAATAAGAGATAAAAAATAAAATAATAGAAATAATCGAGAAGGTCTTATCTCTTCAAAGTCTATCAACTCCCTCTTGATCTCAGTCTTCTTGCATCCAATCAACAAATCTTCCTTATTTGCCTCATCATCCAATAGTTAAGGTTTCTTCTTTCAAGCAGAAGCAATCATTCCTAGGGTTCATTCCAAAAACCCTACGCCTTCTTTTCCAACCCTATTAACTAGTTAAGGGCTTTAATTTCAAACCCTATAATTTAATAATTCCTCAAATTTTGTCTAGGGTATACAAACCCTGAATATGTGACACTCTTCCTTGCATTAGCATAATGAAATGGTCAATTTAGGGTTTGTCCACAAATTCTAGATCAAACCCTTGCTATCGTTTTCAAACCTTAAACACTTACAACCCTAAGGACAACCCAAGACATGCTTCCATATCTTAGGTCTTTTTCAAATGTACGAATATCATCAGATACAAATTTCATATAGAGATACCTTGGTTTCAATACTTGTAACATTATCATATCAATACTTCAATTAATAATTTTTCATCTTGTTGGGGTTTATAAAATAAATAAAAATATTTTGTCATCAGATGTTTGAACAACGTCCTTATCACCATGTATAAGGAATGATTCCATCACCCTTTATTACCTAAAGAAAGGATTTCAGGCTTTACTTTTATATTTTGGATAATCATCATCATAATATTATATTTCAAGCATGTTGTCGATGATACCTTCCTTTCTAGATGAATCCTTTGTAGTGCGAGGAAAGCAAGTACTCAAGCTTGGAACTTTGAATTTCAGTGCTAACCTTCTGTCACATCAATTAATCAGGTATCCACATGGCTCTGCCACCCTTTAGTACTAAAAAATTCAATGAATTTAGATAATACTATATATTCAATGGCTCAATACATATTCTACAATTATACTCAGATAATTTCTTTACAATGCTTGGTGTCTCTTTTGTTTTCAGGCTGGCTGACAAAGATATGAATATTGGAGCAGAATTTATGATGTAATGCATTCTAAGCCTCTAGAATATTGCAACATACTTTGATCAGAGATAGAGCACAAATATCATCTTTGATTTCTAGATCAATACTTCAATGTCATTCATATATCCCTTAGGGTAGAGATTAATACCTTTATGTAGCTTGACTTGCAATTTTTTATTAATGCAACTCATATTTAATTTGTCACTCGATTCAAACTAGACACACATTTATTTCATTGCTTTATTCGAAGTAGAATTTGAATTAGTCCTTAAACATAATCAAACTTTGACAAAGGTTACCTTTTATGTATGGAGACATATTCGAATACACGCTTCCAACTGCTAGATAGTGAGAATGAATAAATCACCACAATATTCTCAGGATATTTGTGAAGATGCTAATGCAAGATTCAAGCAGATACAGACTTGTATAAAATGATGTAGATATATTTCAAATCTTCATATATGTTAAACACACACATGATAGACAAGAGATATGAATGATAAGACATGAGTTGCATTTATATTAACAAATATATACATTTATATATATTCTTATGAGCCTTGGTTTTGTATTCTAAGGTCTCTTGGAATCCCTTTTACCTTTCACATTCCACATCATAACCCTTGGCAGATTAGGTGTCCAACATTCCCCCCTTCATATGAAGGGGTATATACGAGTCCAAGAAGAGAGCTATAATACAAAAATACAACAATGCATGACAACAATAGGTTGAATTTCTCTTTGAGATGATGATATAAGGTGGGAAAACTCAAGTTCTCAACCGATGATGGTTTAAGGATGACCACCAACACTATAACGCTTAGTGAAGTTCCTAGAACTCTTCCAAATCTAGGAAGAATTTGAAGCCTTCTACTAGAGGAAGTGCTCCCTATTGTTTTGAAAAGGGAGACCATTGGGGTCTCAACCTGGAATGCTTAGTGTAGTTCCTAGAACTCTTCCAAATATGGCAAGAAGGTGAAGTATTATACTAGAGGAAGTTTCCCTAATGCTTTGAAGAGGGAGATAATCAACTTGGAAAAATGCGATCTCAAAATACGTAAAAAAATGAGAACCTAAATCGTAAAAGGGAGGTCTCAACCTATGGTGGTTTATGAAAGGCCACCAACCAAAGGCATACTCATGGGATCCTTTGTCTCTAACTACAACTCTGAATTTGGGTATGGCCAACTCTAGATATAGGATTAGGCAATAGGTTCTGTTAGAGTCGGTCTTTACATCCCTCCGTCAGAGATCATTTCTCTTTTTGCATTTCATTTTTAGGTGTCTCGCTTGATTCACTTAGTTGCATTCCGTTAGGGAGCATGCCATTATCTGACGGAAGGGCCTTCTCGTTTATCCCCCTCATGCCTTATCCTGCTGGCTCAAGTCTGTTCATCAAATCAATTTTAAGGTTATTTATAGTCCTGTTCGATGTCTAGGTCAGCAAAGAGTTATTTTAGTCATTAGTTCTAGGGTTTAATGCCAGTAGGCTAGAGGGAGGATCAGAATAAGTTTTTATCACAAAATTTCATTGTTATATTGCTTGATCGTGACTTTTCTTCAAAACCCTATTTTGAAGAAAGTCGTCATTTTGTTCTTTGTAATAAATGCCATGTACATTTTTCAAGTTTCCAGTTGTCAAAATCTTTAGGCAACCCTGGTCACCTTGCCAGGTTCAGTAGCTCCTATCCCTACAAAAAAACAAAATCAACCAAGAAACCATCATTTCAGCCAAAAGTCAAATGGAAACAAGAAAAACAGAGTTACAAGCAAAGTGCCAAAGTCTACACAATTAGAGAGAAATTTTTCCAAATGAAAAATCCGTAAGACATCAGTAAGAGTCAACACAAATCAAGGAAGTGAAAATAGAGTTTAGAAGCTGAAATTGTGTTGAAGATCAGTGCACGGCGCACTGGGCAATTGGCGCGGCGCATTGGGCGCCTTTGCACAGTGTAAATTTACTCCAGCACGGCACACACAGCCTGCGCGACGCATTGGGCTGGTGCGCAGCGCACAGAGCCAGAACCAAATTTTTGCCACTGTTTTATGAAATTACAAATCGACTTAACTTCCTATGATTCAAATAAGTTTGTGAGTCCTTACAATTGCTTGTGAAAAGTGTCGGTGTGGTTCGAAAGGAGGCATTGAGTTTCTTGTATCAGTGACTAATTAGATGATTGAGAAAAAATGCGCTGGTAAAAATGGTACACACAGAGAGTGGAAACTACATTTATAAGCTCTTAACTTTTATACCATCCGCTCAAATTATCAAACAATGGTGACACAACTAATTTCTTCAAATTGAAAGCACGAAGAGCTTATTTTAAGCAAATGGATATGTGTTCGTTGGTATTGAAGGAGATATTGTTGAGCTTAGCAAATTTGCAGTTGGGACCGTTCATTTACAATGTGTTTTTCCCTTCACTAAAGACAAATCTCCGTTCAAAGCTATTTTTATTAAAAAGTTGGTTTTCATTCAAACGGCAATGTAAAGTGAAAAGTCAAAGACTAGAGCTTAGAATAAAGCGTAGATATCTACCATGGTAGAGAAATAGGATTCAATTACCTATTTTTGTTTTTGACTTTAGTTATGATTCAAAGGGTCTACAACTACAGTTTCCGCCTCTCCATTGGACATCAACAAATTTGAGTAGAAAATGTAACGTTGCTCCTTTTCAGAAACAGATGATTGGTTCTTCAGCTTTTGTTTGTTAATGATGATTAAACAATCCCTTATTTTTGGTCGATTTGTTTTCTCATAGTTGAGTTTATTTATTGTATTGAAAATCATTTGTAAGGGGTCTAAGTTCTGGGGAAAAAGTGTGGAAGAAAAACTCAGTGCTTCACTATATAGTTTTAGCAGAGAATTAATGAAATGATGCAACTCTGATTTATGAGATTCATGTGGTGTGAGTTTAGCATATGTTTCTTCTTTCTATTTCATATGTATCTTGTTATGTTTTACTGTTCCTTCATAATCATTTCTAGTTGAATGCTTTTAAGTAAGAAAGGTAGAATCCAGTTTATTGCTCTGCCTTGGGAAAGCATTCATGCTCTGTGTGTCTTCTTCTATTTGAAAAGGATTCGTTCACTATGCCCTTTTCATGCCTCTCGACAGTCTTTCCACTCCATATTATTTCAATTTGATTGCTAAACCTCCCGCCTATCTTGCCCCATGAAATACTTTGTGTCATTGATTTAATCTCTCAGCTCATGTCGTTCTTTGTCCCATACAACCTTGAAAACTCAGTCATTCATTAAACTACCTCTTTCATATTTATTTACTAGCCTAAAATCAATATCCATTTTAAGTCATCTCAGACCCTATTGAATATTTTTACTGAGTTGACCCGAAGAGAGCCCTCTCCTATCCTCGTAGGGCTAGCTATGAGGCTAAGCGTGGTTTGATGTGAACCTAGAACCTTACATTTTCAGCTTGAGGTAAATCTAAGCTCTAACAGGTTCATGATCACTTGATTTATTTTGAAGCTTGTAGATGTCCATAAATTCCCCCCGTATCAAATACAAGGTGAGAAGATGAAGTAAAATCAACTACAAGACTTTCAGTACTCATGAGAAAATTTTGTGATATGAGTAAAATATCGTCTTGGTTGTTGAAGCCCATTGCCAAGAGGTGATTCATCCAAGGTGAATCTTCATTCTTGTAGAAGGCTTGTTTTTGAAGCATTTGTTTGAATGATGAGTGTGCTAACCACAATTCTCACATGTATGAAGATCAAAACAATGCTCTTGTATATGGAAAACTCTGCCACGATGTTGGAATTTCACAATCTATGGCTGCTTTGGAAGAGGAGAAATATCTGAAACAAGTGAAGATGAATTGCCATGAAGAAACCAAACACTTTGAAATTAAAAGGGATTGGAATAGTCTGGAGCGTGAAGAGAAACCTCCTTGTCATATCCAAGACCGGTTCAGTTTTTGTTGTTAATAATCTCTTCACAAGATCTGATGATGGACTTGGGAAGTGTAGATTGAAATTCTACATTTGCATGCAAATCTACTCCTAAAATGCGCATATGATGGGAATGAACCTCAATGTAACTAATTTTATCAATTTATGACTACTTATGAGAGACAACTTCATATAAAAAAAGGGGATTGTTTTGAACAAAAACAAGTTCAGAATGATGATTACTCTGTTGTAACTCATCTTGCTATCACTGCGACTCAAGCTGCAAAAATTCAATATTTTTTTGTGCATATTGTAAACGGATACAAATTTTATAGAGAAAATCTTTGCTAATTTAAATTGTTATCAACATCAAAATGTATCAGAGTATTAAGGAACTCTAATACTTCACCAATTAGAGCCATAACAAATGCACCAATATTACCATCAACAATTAACGTAGAACCAATCCACAACCAACTATTACATGGTCTTCAACATTCATATAGAGATTTTTTGAAGCATATAATATACGTTCATAGTATAATCAACGAACTTTATGCTTTGAACTTTAAGCACTACATTCATATAGCTGATCATATACTATCCAATATATATAACATATGGCATACCATAATACACCACATATCATAACATACCACTCACGTTAAAATATGGCATTCACGTGCAATGGGAATTCGAACCAACTCACATAATTCATATGAAATATATATATCAGCCCCTTTAAAAGTACTCAACGCATAAACAATTGTGCACGACCTTGTATGATCAAATCACAACAATGGAAGATGACCTTTTCAACCAGGGAAGTGCACATATTAAAGCTCTGATCTTTAATCAAACTTCAATCACTTTTCAACAAAACAATTATCAATGCATTCTCCAACAACCATTCACCATATACTCAACATGCAGATCAACAATACATTGACCATTACAAAAAAAATTCAACACAAAGTGCGTTAATTCACACCAGATTTAATCAACCCATACAAAAAGAATTAGTACCAAAATAGAACTCAAGTTCAACGCCCCAATCAAAATTTCATCACACTCAACACATGCGTAGCCAAATTCGTAAACACACCAATGCATAATTCGCGGATATCAAAACCCATTTACAACCTTTTCAACATAACATTCATACCAGGTTTCAATAAGACACTTCAACACCGGCGTAAAAATCTCAACACAACATTTGAGTCACGGTGACCTAACATACAATTTTTCATTCAACGCAGAGGTATACGATGTAATAAAAACAACATACATACCATAAATAACCGTTCATTACAGGAGTTTCAACGGATTCTATAGTTCACGGTCTTTGACACCGAATATAATATATATGCTAGGAGGAGTCTTGAATGCAAATATTCATCACCAGTTCACAGGAAATACACACTATATATATCCTCTTGTAGGAGTGTACACATAATTTAAACCATAGCCACATCTTACAATATTCGACCAATGTACATACATTCCAACACATAAACGAGATTGCAAACACATAAACGAGATTGCAACGAGATTGCACAACAATGTTTTAACCAACGTAGAGAAGGGAATGTATGCTTGCACCATTCAATGTAGAGAAAGAACATTACAGGTGGGAAGCGTGCACATGGACTCGTTAGTAGCCTTCAAGAATCAACACAAAGAAGGAATAATTTGAGATATAACCAGTGTACATATCAAGAGAGACCCTTTATCTAACATACAAAAAAATAAGGACAAAGGTTTAGTTAATAAGATGACTAGAGGGACAATGGATGTTGTAGAGAAAGAGCACTAACAGTTGCAGAGAGTGCCCAGAAATGAGAAAACAAGTTTTTGACAAAGGCCAAATTAGTGGAGCGTTAGGTCGGGGATACAGTTAGAACACTCAAGTTTTGGAAAGTAGGATAGAGCCAATAGTGTAGAACTGACAAAACCAATGGCTCAGATTGGAGCAGGGATATGATTTGCCTCCTTTGATACCTTGTTAAACACACACATGATAGACAAAAGATATGAATGATAAGATGTGGGTTACATTTCTATTAACAAAGATATACATTTATATACATTCTTATAAGCCTTTGGTTTCGTATTTCAAGGTCTCTTGGAATCCCTTTGACCTTTCACATTTTGCACCATAACCCTTGGCGGATTAGGTGTCCAACAAAACAACAAACCTTTGAGAATCAAATGCTTAATCTTGAATACAATAACCTTGGTAAATAGAGATGGATAGATTTGACTTTGTAGTAGTGAGTAGTATAATGAGAGTATCCTCAAGCTAGGGTAGAAATCATATCTTTTAGGATTTTCTCAAGGACTTTACAAGAGCTTCTTTCAAGTGATATAAAACTTTTTTCCTTTATTCTTGCTCTGATACCATGTTGAGAAACCAAGTGGAAGAGAATTTATACACTACTAGGAATTACTTGTGAAGGTATTAAGTCTTCTTTACAATTTAATTCACTTCATCAAATAATTACACTTCAAAAATTAAATGAATAGTAAGGAGAAAGAAGAGATCACAATGAAGAATAATAAGAGGTACCAGAATTAGGTCAAAGACCAGGGAAAACCCCCACAAGGGGGAAAACCCAACCTATTTTTTTCGTAGAGAGATCCTTCAACAATACATCAAGAAAAAGATCAGACTGACCCAAGAAGGATTCCACAAGTGCCAAGTCTCCAGAAATCAATGTCCAAAAAAGATAACCACAGAGAGGTTGATCCTCTCATCATATCATAGAAGACATTCATATTAGAACTCATATCTAGGCTCAAATATCAGGCCCATACTTCATATCACTATAAAAATAAGTAGATCTCAGACACTAGACTTTAGATCACATTACAAATACTAGATTTTAGATCTCAATGATAATACACATATCTCAAATACGAGACTTCAAATCTCAATGATAATAAGAAGATATGGAATACCAAACTTTATATCGAAATTCAGATTTGAATGATAATAAGCAGATATCGAATACCATACTTTAGATCTCAATGATAATAAGCAGATCTCAAACCTCTAACTTAAGATCATAAGTATAATGAGCATATCTCTAATCACTAATTTCATATCATAAATGTAATGAGCAGATCTACATATATCAAATAACATCTCATAGGAGAGCTGATGAATAAGGTATGTGTGTTCCAATAGTATACAAAGGAGAGCAAATTAACCTCTCTATATAGTCATAATATGTTCCAAATGAGTGAGTTTCTAGGCAATTCAACTAGCCATCATGTGATCTAAACGAGAGAGTTTCAAGGCAAGCCAACTAGCCATCATGTGATCTAAATGAGAGAGTTTCAAGGAAATCCAACTAGCCATAATGTGATCTAGCTTAACACTTGTGGAGCCACCTGAAAATATAAATAAAATAATAATTTTCTTCTTTCCAAAAATACATTTTGACCAAATCAAAAGCATGAAGAACATGTTATAAACAATAATAATTTTGTTCTTCTCAAGTACAATGATAATTATGAATAATGACCATAGTTACACATTATTCAACATAAAATTATAAGGGTGCCCATCTAGTCAGGGGAGTCTTCCTCTCTCCTTTTCCCAATTGACTCTTCTTCCTGACAATCTTGGGATTTATCATTGCTATACTACACCATTCTGTTACCCATTCCTTAATTTCCCTACTGTCCCTTAGTGTCTTCTTATGTGCTATCATGTACAAACATATGTCATTTAAATAAAAAATACAATTAGGCATGATTAACCATCACCTTGTCTTGTTTTCTCTAAGCATGTTGATGTGGAATTGACTGATACATCCAATATTAGGATAATATGCTAGTTAGAAAAAAATAGCATATAAGCAAATTATCATGCTAATACTCAAAACAATTAATATTTAGAGATCAACATCCATATGCATACAACAATCAATGATCAGTCTAAATAATATTATCTGAAATTCCTAACAGAGCTTCTAATACTATCCCTCTAGGCCCAGTCAATCTAAGTGTTGAACTGCACTCTGATGCTCTGTATCAGGGCTATAAATTTTCTCCAAAGGTCCAATGTAGAACCTCCACTCTAATACCACATTGTAGCACTCCTTACCATCCCCTTAAACCTTATTAGGTTGTGGAAGGTGTTACTTTATAGTTAACTCGAACTCCATGCTTTGTTGTGAAGATGGGGTTACAAAAATCCTTCTTCTCCAAAGTTTGCTGAATTAATTTATGATATCGCCATCGTATTTAGCTCATTAAGAGATTTCCAATGATTTAAATTTTATCTCAATCCAAATCCTGAATTGAGATTTATGCCCATTTAAAATTTTACCAATAATTTCACACGTCATTGAGATACCAACATGTGCCATCCATGAAACCTTACTAGGCATCTGTGGCACTTGCTATCTATTTCTAGTTCGCAGGTCCCATAGGGCCTTAGTCCCTTGGTGCAACATTACACTTCTTCATTAAACCTGATTAAGGGGAACTCCAAGGTACATACATGTGTGCACTCTTGACACACCTCTAGATCCTCCAGTTCCTCGGATTACTTGCAAGTCAAAATAGGCATTTAGCTCTTCCCACACATGGTTCACACTGGCTATTGATCCTAAATTGATTTATCACAAAAATCCCAAATATTCAAAATCTAGTGCACTTCAAAGGTGAATATGAAATGACTAGTCAGATTCCCAGATTATTGGACACATCTACTAGCCTTATACACATCCACCCCCTCTGCATAATCTAGATGCAACTAGTGTTGGGAAAATGAAATCAGATATCCAACCCAGATACACAATTCATCCGAGAACCATTCGACCCCATATACAAGTGTAGAATTGATACCAAATGTAAGGAAGGAAAATTCAAGGGTTTAGACTATAATTTACTTAAAACATAGCACTTCCAAAAACATCAAATTTTAGGAATGAAATCCCAAATCTAAACATTGAGCATTCAAGGCATATACCATGACCATAATAGAATTAATGGATCTAGTAAACCTGCCTTATATTAGATATTGAATAATGCTAAGAAATGGATCCATTAACCAAATTTTATAGGAAGTTCACATACCATATGTCCTCTATGAAACTCCAAACATCATAGGATCACACAAATGTACATAACCATAGAATGCTCACTTTGATCTTAAAACAAGTATCTATCAAAATTGACTGAATCTTTGGAGCATCACATAGCACTTGATTTCTTCCTCATCATGAAAGGTGGTCTACAGTATTAAACAAGCATTTAACCATAAGAATCATGATCATAGCAAATAAATGAAATCATATGCTACAACAGATTAGTTGAGGAACTTCAAGCTACTGTGCATATTCATATCAATAAATCTGCAATTCATGAGGATAACATCAAACAAAAGCATCCATAAGTTCAATATAGTCATGAAGGCATATAAATAAAAGCATTCACAATGAATATACAAAGATCTCAACAACCTCCCACATATATTGTTAATACGTACACTCACATGTCACATATATTACATTTTTCATCATCCATGAACAAATAGATATAAGTATATATACTTATCTGTTTAACTTGAATGACTGACAATTGAAGAAGGGACTTCAACTCTTTGAATAATCATAAGCCAACTACACTGTAATATTTATTGCAACTAACCACCCCTGAGCCATATTCAAATTTTGAGGAGTTAATTTCTCAAGGCAATTTCACACCGATATCAAGTCAACTAGACAAGAGAGGGAGTGCACTGTCTAGGTGGTTTATCAATTGCCTCATGTAGTAAGCACCGCAATGACTCTTTTACCTCTCTAAAATTGATCACAAGGATTCACCCAAGGCTTAATGACTTTCTGCTCAGTATAGGAGAATGCCCTCACTTTAAGGATTTTTTTATCAGCTGGATTTTCAAGGAAAAAACTGTAAGAGTCCAAAGCCCACTATCCAAGTGGTTTTTCAGCTTACTTGGCAATAACTTAAGTGGTTAATCAACTCCAAGACACGCACTTAGTGGTTTATCAAAACATTTCAGCAAACACCTCAGGGTCTATGCCTTCCAAGTGGTTTATCAAGCTTCCAACAAGCACCCCAGTGGTTTAATAGCCCATTTAGCAAGCTCTAAGTGGTTTACTAGCCCCCAAGGCAACACTTAGAGGTTTATCAGCTACTCGGAAAGCACTAAGTGAGTCAATGTCCCCACTAAGTCTTCATTGAAAAATCAACATAGGCAAACAACACTAGCCTCAACAATATTACAAGGAACAATTTCCAAATTATAGAGCACTGGCTTGAGACTTTTCTTTTCCTAATGTCACTACTCCAACACTTCTTTCATGCACTTATTCTCACATTCCCCTTCTTCCTTCATTACTCCTCTTTTGTGTTTTACATAATCTGTGTGTGTGCATATCACACTTCCCCATGTACTCTATTTTTATTGTTGACTTCTTTCCAAGAGATCCCACAAGAAAGAAACAACATGGTCCTTGTCTTCCACTTAGATGACCCATACTTGACTTTGTTGTTTGTTGTGCAAACCATTTTTAATTCTTCTTGGGACAAGTAGAATGGTCATAAATGAAGTGGCATGGGTTAATCACACACATGAAACCTCCCATCCTCATATCTTCAAACCCATGTCTACTTCTCCAACTCAATCATAAATTGCATTTTCACATAATTTACATAAGCAAATTCATATAGTGATGTTTACATGGGGTGATATAAAAAGGGTTGTAACAATGGCATCATACAATGATGACACATGGGAAAAATGAATTCCATGTGTCTTCCACATGGCAATGGCATGAATGTTGACACGGAAACTTGGGATACTTTTAAATGGGCTTAACTTTGTATCCATAGCTTAGAATGTGATGAAATTTATATTGTTGGAAATCTCTCGATGAACATAATATCTAGATACCTAAAATCAATTTCCATAATTTACAAATATAACATGCCTACATTAATGGATAAGTACAACTTTACTCTAACCCGCAAAGGAAAAGAGAATCCAAAATCAAAACCAAGTCGCAAGGGCCACTTAGATGTTGGAATTCCATGCTTTTGAAACCATGAAGGCATGTGAAATATTTCATAAAGCACAGGGCACACATCCTCCTAAGTGGCAAGATGCTTGAACATAGGTTAGAGTGCCTCTAAAATTTGAACCAAAACATAGAAAGCCCACCATCATAAGACAAGGATGAACACTTGCTTCAAGAAAAACTATATTTATTTCCTTGTTTACACATTAGATATCCACATGCTTTAGTCTCCTTCTCTAAAGTTGTAACATACCCGACCACTTAAACACCCAATTAAAGAAATGGAATATCCAGATTCAACCTTGTAAGTTATTGTAAGGAAGTGGGGTTATCAAAATACCTCTTCTTTCAACCACTTTAAAACTTAATTCAAATACCACCGTCATTTTTTGCTTGTCGAGATCTTTCCAATGATATAAATTTCATCCAAAACTAGGCTCTATACACTAAGTTATGCCCATTTGAAATTTACCCTCCAAGTGCCACATCAAAATACATACAAGTACGATGTGGTAGATACATGGTGGTTTGTTTTCCCTCATGTCATCATAAAACCAAGCCATATCAACTAGCCTGTGAGTAAGAAGCGGTAACCTCAATCAACATCATCTTGCCACCTCAACACCTGCCACACCATCTTTTCCTACTCGAATCTTTCAAGTGTTGTCTATTTAAACTTTGGGAAATTTTGCATAGGTCTGATAATGAAACACAAAATATTTGATACTCGACATCTAAGATCCTGATAGTGGACATGCCAATATTCAATCATCACTAGATGTGAAACCAACCTCCAATAATTGTCATCCTTTTGGGGTATGTACTAATGGGGAGGAATAGCTTGATACAAAGGTCATTCCTCTGATACCTGACCTTGAAAGCATGATATCCATGTCACCAATGTCCCAATTTCCACCTAGTATCCACCTTAGTGGCACATCGGTACTCCAATCCACATCATCCTACCACCTCAACTTGCTATGTCAATGATGTAGAAATTCCATGTAGATTCAAACTGCTTATGTAATATGCTAAAACAAAATACTTGAATCTAATCTACTCATCAGCAGAAATAAATAATCGATCGAGAAATCACAACAAAAACATGAGACAATATTCAATCACATATGCTCATAGATTTATCTAAGGGGAGATCTTGCTGCCTAAAACCCCTTCGTATCTGTATATTTCATTAGATTAGAAAAATATAGAAGAAAATACAATGCTTATTCAAGCCTAAATAATCTTGTCACAAGTATAATCTATCTCACTGCCTCACAATCTCACTTTGGCCAATAATTAGCCAATTATGTTGCCTGCCAAGCTCCAATTTCCTTGCATTTTTTCTCAAGGAATTAACCCCCTATTAATTAGGGAAATCCCTATCCTGAATTGCGCAATCCCTATAGGCCCTTCTATGACTGCTTGAACCACCTGTACAACTCAGAAAATTATACAACTGATAGTACACTACCCTTGAACTCCAATCTAACCTGGGTAACTCAAATTTCATGCATGCATGAGTTAATTATGTCTGATTTATCAATTAACTGGTTGAACACATGAAGCTGCACCCCACTACTAGACCTCCTACTACTTCCTTCAACAGTTGGGACTAGTTTAAATAACATTGACTCAATTTAACTGAATTAAACTATTACAACCCAAATTAAACTCCACATAGGCTCCTAAAATTTAGGAACCACTCTACATGACTCAAGTTAGGTCCTCAAATAAAACCACCTGATCCAACTAAGTGAAACTAACATAGTTAACTCATTCTCTTTGTCTTGTGATGTGGAATTACAATTTTCTCCTAATCTAATTCAAGGGGAAATTAAATGAGGATTTTCTTGTTGTCATTTTCAACACTCCCTCTCAACAAGAAATGGATTCACATCTACCCCAATCCAATACCTTTGGAATTTATTGCATGCAACACTTCTCACTATTGTTGTTGATACTGCAACATTTGCAACTAAAAAACATCCAAAAATATAAACTGAATCAACTGTGTCTACAACTGTCTACTGGGAAAATTCTGTTACTGCTAACTCTGCTACTAAGCCTCCTGCTTTGTTGTCAACACTGGTCTGCACTTCTCAGTATTTGACTGACATTGATCCTCCTTCTACTGAATACTATGGGCCCTCGTAGCAAGGTAATGATCCATGAGACAAAAACACCTCAATGGACCCTTCCCAAATTTTTGCAACTCTTGGGACTATTTCTTCACATCGCCCCACCTCACACCTAGAGGTATGGATGCATGTTATACCTCTTCCCACTTAGCTCAAAATTCCCCCTATTGGAGGTCTCTCCTTGAGTCGATGTTTCCACTCCGTCTCCTCTCTACTTCTCCAATTGTGGCTGCTCCACAACTTGCTGAGGCTACTTCTGAGGCTCCATTTTGAGAGGTAAATTATGCTCCCTCTCAACCACCAAGTCTCTAAACTTTGCCTTTCTCCTCAAGGTTTTTCATTCATCTTTGACCTCAAGTGCATACAGGTTCTTGAATCGCACATCAATATGCTTCACTTGCCCCGTGGCGATGTGTCTAAGGAAAACCGTTCCTTTGTTAAATATCACAATGTAGCCATGGTCTTCCAATACCGTGACAAAAAAAAGATTCTTCTTTAGACCCAAAACAAACATCACATCCTTGTGTCTGAGAGGGGAACCAGAATCCCTATGAAAAGTAACTGTACCGATATTGGTTACACTATACCTCACGTCATCTCCAAACTCAATGTTTTGCTTGAGGTCTTTGTCCTCCAAGTCACTGAAGAGATCTCTATTACCCGTCATATGGAATGAGGTGTCACTTTCGAGATATGACATGCTTCCCATTACTGTGCTTTCCATGCATGCAATGAGAGTAAAATCAAGCTTGAATTGTGAATCTAGAGCTTCAACTATTGCTACTACTGCATGCTCCTTCTGGCTTGCCTTCTTATGTGGACATTTTGTGGCATAGTGCCTGAATTCATGACATTGAAAGCACTTGATGTTGGAAAATTATTTATTCTTTCCCTCCTCACCTTGGGACTTCTTTCCCTTGGCTTTCTTTCCTTTGTTAATTAATGCAAGGTCCTCTTCCTCTTCTTTGGATGAGGTCACATCTCGGTTGTCCTGCCTTATTTCTTCCTACACTAGATCGGGCCATAACTACTCCCAACTTAGTAGTTTGTCTCTACCATTCAAAAAATACTAATAACTTTGCCAACTCTTGGAAGACCCAACAAAGCTAGAGCTACCAAATCTTCTTTAGGGATAGTCACACTGAACCTTCCAAGTTCATCACGACGCTGTGTAAACTTGCTAAGGTACTGCAAAATTGTGTCATTATTTTGCATCTTGATGCTATGAATCTTGTCCTTCAGTGCTAACTTCGTGTGGTCATTGATGTTCTCAGACAAGTCAGTCAATGTTTTTAACATCGTGAATAAAGTTTCTTTCCCATGGAGATTCGAGACAATATGATCTCGAACTCCCTCCAATATGATCCTCCTCGCTTTAGCTACATCCTTCTTCCACTGAGAGAGATCCTAAGAATCAGCTATTGGGGGTTTAATTACATTTGTCTTGATGTAATCTAGTAGCCTGTTATAATCTAATACCACGTCTATATAGATCTTCCATGCCACAAAATTTGTGGTTCCTTCCAGAACATATGCAAGCCTGAGTTTGGTGGAGGACATCTTCTTAGTCCTGGAGAAAACCTACAAAACTGATCTTGTAATTCGAACCTCCTGTACAAACTTTGAATTCTATTATCTACTGCGATTCTTGCTCTGATAACCATGTAGAAATTCCTTGTAGATTGAAAATACTTATGTAATATGTTAAAACAAAAGACTTGAATCTACTATACTCATCAGCAGAAATAATTAATCGATTGATAAATCACAACATAAACATCATACAAGATTCAATCACATATACTTAGATATTTATCTAAGGGGAAAGCTTGTTGCTCAAAACCCCTTCCTGTATGTATATTACATTAGGTCAAAAAAATAGAGAAGAAAATACAATGCTTGTTCAAGCCTGAACATTATCTACACAAGTATAATCTATCTCACTACCTCACAAGCTGACTCTGGCCAATACTTAGCCAATTCTGCTGCCTGCCAAGCTCCTATTTCCTTGCGTTTTTTCTCAAGCAATTAGCCCCCTATTAATTAGCGAAATACCCATCTTGAATTGCACAATCCCTATAGGCCCTTCTCTAACTACATGCACCACCTCTATAACTCGGAAAATTATTCAACTGATAGTACACTACCCTTCAACTCCAATCTCAACTGGGTACCTCAAATTTCATGCATGCATGAGTTAATTATGGCTGATTTATTAGTTAACTAGATGAACACATGAAGTTGCACCCCACTGCTAGACCTCCTACTAGTTCCACCAAAGGTTGGAAGTAATTTAATTGACATTAACTCATTTTAACTGAATTGAACTATTACAACTCAAATTAAACTCAACATAGGCTCTTAAAATTTAGGAACCACCCTACATGACTCAAGTTAGGCCCTCAAATCAAATTAACTGATTCAACTAAGTGAAACTCACTTAGTTAACTCATTCTTTTTGTCTTGTGACATGGAATTACAATTTTCTCCTAATTTGATTCAAGGGAAAATTAAATGAGGATTTTCTTTTTGTCATTTTCAACAAATGACATGTTGACATGCCACATCATCCAAGATTTGTTTGGTGCCACATCATTGTGACATGTCAACTCCACATGTGCACACCACATTTGTATGCCACATAATCTAATTATTGAACATGTCATGTTTCTATGTTCTCCCATTAATCTAATATCTAACTATCCATTTATGGATCTATGCTTCCATTAGCTAGGGAACATGTCAAATTCTATTAGTATCAAGAACATTCATAAAAGACAAGATATTTTGTATTTTCAATGTCTGAAACTCAACAACTTGATACTCTAGTTGATTTCCACCTAACACCTCCTACTATGCACTATGATCCATGTCGCCTTGCCACACTAGCATGCCACCTCACTAATTCTACCATGTTAGCATGCTATGTCTCAATCCACATTAGTGTGCCTACCTACACTAACAAGTTTCACCAATGTTGAAGGAGACTTTGTTAATAGGTGCTTCGACCTCCCAACAACCTATAGTCAATGGCTTGATAATAGATATCCCATAGACCTGGTAATCAACCTTGTCACTTGATGGCCCCCAAATCCTTTTGTCTTTGTCAATCAACACACTATGTAAGTTTTGTCAATATCAAGGGGTTCACGTCAACCATTATTTGGATATATTTCAACACCTAATATCTTTATGGTCGAATGTGTCACTTGATGTGTCTCAAACATTTCCAATCTCCATTATCTGATGTGAAATTCAAATTCTATTTTCATCGAGAGTTCACATCTTTACACCTCTATTTCCTTAACATCCCTATCTGTGATGTCCAATGCTTCATTCTTGATAGCAATACCTCATTTATATGACAAGTTATGTGAGTTCCATTAGTATTGATGATTCTGGGAGGGTGATGAAATACCCAAACCCTAAGGCCCATTAGCCCGATATCTCAAAGCTTTCAGCTAGCTCTTGGTCACAACCCATGTGTTGACCATCTGACCAAGATTGAAGCCAAAGACTTCCAAACGTAAATTTCTAAGATATTGTATAAACCTTCTTACGACATTCTTGTTTCCCCTTCAAGAAGAATTGCTATACTTTTAATCCCTTATAAAAAAATACTACCATGACTCATAATAATATTTAATAATTAATTAAAAATATTTTTTTACTTGATTTTTTACTTTTAATTACAAATACATTTTTGCATTGATCTTTACAATAAATATCTAATATTTAATTTAAAATATATTTTATAGTTGATTTTCTTGGTTTGAAATAGACAATAATTTACAAGGCAAAAATAATAATGATGAGAGTCAAATGAAATAAGGTGCACAAATAATATTGACATAAATGGAGATTTAACAAGGGCTACATAGTAGCCAATCCATACCGCTTAGTTTAAAAATAGCTAAATTAATGTAGAAAACAATAAAACTACAAAGATTTAAAATTTATAATGTTATAATTAGATTAATTTTAAATTGTAATTAAATGGATTATTAAATTTTGTAAATTAACATTATTTGTATTGCAACATAGAAATAAATATTAATAGTTTACATTTGGCTTTTTATAGTTTGTGGATACGATCTTATGAAAATCTTATTATTAGACCTGGATATAGAGGTCCAATCATAAATTTCTATTATACCTTGGTTTGTGAATACGAGAAATTTTATATTTATTTGTATTACAAACATCTTATTATTTTGAATATCATTCATTCATTAATAGTGTAAAAGATATCATATGTGGTTAAGTTCGCACAAAAACCTAAGTGACCTCTACCCCTTATAAAAATAATGTAAAAATAAAAATATATCTCTCGCATACCATTAATAAATATTTTTAAATTACATATGTGATTTTAAATCATATATGTAATTTTAAATAATATATTTTTTATTAGATTATATAAATCATTAGCCATTTTCATAAATAGGAATATAAAATGATTATACTCATTAGCAATAATTTATCACCTTCCCAGAACAAATTGTATCATAAATGCTCATCCTACACCTTGATGTGATCTATGTACTTCTGGTTAATTAATAGAGGTAATGGGTACATTAATAGAAGCAAATGGCAATAACATGTTCAATTTGATAGCCAATCAAATTGAACATAAATAAATTAAATTATTTTTAAAAAATCATATATTTCAATGTGCAATGTTATACTATAGATTTTTTTGCAAACTTTTTTGGTCAAACCCAAACTAATATGGGTTTGACCAAAAACCCATTGCAATATACACTGCCTTGCGGCAGGGATAATAAGCAAAAAACGTTTTCATGTTTGAGAATGACAGGGGTTGCTAGGGTTTTGTCATGATGCAAGGTGGAGTTCGATGTCGTCGCCATGTCTGGTCTCTACTTTGGTGCCTGTGATGACTCTTTCCAATAGTTATATGAGATCCTTCTTTTATGGTATGTTTCTTGGGAAATACAATTGTCTTTTCTCTGCATAATTCCCAAGGAGGTCATAGATAGTGAGGAGCACGAACAAGCATAATTCTTTGTTTCCCTGGTTCACTCCAAAAATTTCTATGGGAGAATAGTGGATGGCACCAATGGAAGTCCCAACCCATTTCCATTTGAATGGAAGAAAACCATTATTGGTATTTAGTTTTCATCTCTCCCTATCTTTGTTTTTAGCTCTCAAAGTTTTTTTCTTCAAGGAATACACTTTGTTCTCTCATCCCCTATGTTATTGGGGGCATACACGGGTCTTGTGGCTGGCCTTTTCTAGTCCACAGGCTCCATGTGGTGTTCCTCCACTGCTCTAGGCTACATATGAACATATAAACATTTTTCATATTTTCATTAGGAACATCAATAGAAAATCTAATATTATATAGTCTTGATGTTCAACCTCTATATATTCTCTTAAGCAGGCTACACAATAGAAGTGGGGTATACCTATTTGTTTCCAATGCCTACAATTTGAAGGGAAGGTTTTACTTGATTCCGCCCAACTCAAAGACTAAAATATCTCAAAAGATTCAATCCTTAACACAAGGCTTTGTGGGGGTGCCCCTAGTGCTAAGACAACAAATGAGACTTCTATCTCTTTTAAGGCAACAATCCAAGGGAAGGCTCCAGTCTTAGCAGATTTGTGCCAAAATTTTCCAAGCCCATATGTAGTTGCTCAAATGGAGCAAGATCCTTCCCTGGAGGTCAACAAATCAGAGGTAAACTCCCTTTTTCTGCTCTACAGTCAAAGGTTATTGTGTACAAATTTAATGCTATAGGCAAAAAACTGAAGCTTTATTTTAATGGGTGTTCACTTCTTGGACACCAAACTGTGATATTTATTTATGCTCAAAATGTTTTTTTACAGTCCCATATGATACACAGAAGGACCTGGAATTTGTCCTTAACGAAGGCCAATGGTTCCAGGGAAGAGAAGGTTTATTCATCACTCCATGGTTTCCTGAGTTCGATGCCACTACAATGGTTGTGTCAACTATGCCATTATGGGTTAAGATCCTAAACCTCCCTCTTTCCTTCTTGCATCACAAAGTTCTTGAGGACATTGGAAACACCTTAGATAAATTTATAAAAATGGATCTTGAAAGAATAGATAATGGAATTTTCACTTTTTCCTGAATTTGTGTAGAGTTACACCTCAACAAAGGTCTACTAGATGAAATAATACTAAAACAAAAAAATTTCCAATAGTCCCAAGCGATAGATTATGAGGATATATCTTTCCAATTTTGATTATGTTTTCAAACGATACATTTACAAAGTACATGTCTTCACGCTAAAATGACTACAAAAAAGAAAAAAAGGCAACCCACCAAACCAAAAGGATGGCAATTTCCTGATCCCCCTCTCTCTGAAGATGAAGAAGAAGACATCAAAGAGACTCAACAAGTCTAAACAGAAGCCAATAAATGAATGGGAATGTCACAGCACAGGCAAACACTGACAACCCTCTTTAGAAGGGTCTGATCCTGAAATGAGTTAGGCTAAGGAGGAAAGTGAGGGCACAAAAAGAGCTCATGTTTTGGAGAGCTCAAATTCAAGAAAGAAGTTTCTAATTTGGAAGAAGATCGAGAATTGGCTTTGGTTCTTCTTGGACCAAATTGTGATGGTTGGCAAAAAATGTGAAAAAGAAAAGGCAAAAAAGAAAAACAAGTGCTAGTTGTTAGACATGATGTCTTTCCTCTTAATGCTTTTAATGGTGTTCTTATTGTTTTTAGTTTCTCTCTATTGCTTATCACTAAAAGGCACTACATGAATGCTTACAACATATTCAAAATATAATGCTTACAACATATACAAAATATAATTTTATTTTTCCTATGATAAATAAAGTTACACACAGTTTCTATGGGAAAACAAAATTTATTTTTTCTTGTCTAAAAAAAATAATATTAATTTTCTCCAAGTAAAGAAATAATAATATTATATAAAATTGAAAGTTAAATATAAAATAATAATAAATCAAGATTTTATTTTTTAAATAAATTATATATTTTATTTAATAAATTATATTAATTAAATATACATATTAACTATATAGTGTCAATTTTCCTGGGGAGAGACACTCTATGGACCTAGTATGAGGGAATGTTGCTAAGTAAATTATTATTTAAAATAATTAAAAACAATAAATTTTAAAAAATAGTAATAACAAAAAAAATCAATGTGAAACATAAATAAAATTCTTCAATTTCCATCTTAATTTTACATTATCTTTATGTAGTGATAAAGCTATTGAAAGTAAAGAAAAAAAATTACTTTCATTCCTTCACTACTTAATATACTTAATATGGAGTTCACAAATGCGATGTAAAAATAATATAATTAATATTACATGATATGTAATTCTTTATATTTTTAATTGGCATATAATAATTGAAATAAAAATATGCTAAAAAGTATTTTATTGCTAATCATAAATACAATATTTAGATGTTCCTATTAAATAAGATAGTTTTGTATTAAGTT
>APFE030264881.1:16116-30492 GCA_000404065.3 Pinus taeda | reverse complement strand
GATAATCATAGTGCTATCAAATTAGCACATAATCCAGTTTACCATGCTAGAACAAAACATGTTGAGTTACAGTACCACCTTGTACGTGAGAAAATTGAGTCAAATGAAATTGGACTGATATTTTGTAACACCAAGGATAATGTGGCTGATATATTTACTAAGCCCCTTGGTAAAATCAAATTTGAAGTTTTTAGAAGTCAGTTAGGTATTGTAGAAAATCCATTTCTCCATTAAGGGAGGATGTGAGAATAATGCAAAAATAGAATTAGTTATTAGTTATGAGTGGTTGAACTGAATTAGTTAGGAATTGGTTGCCAGAATTAGTTGTGAGTTTCCTATATGTGTCATGTAATTGAGCAAATGAATTAATCAAGTTGTGTGAGCTTTGTCTCACTTTTGCCTGTGTGTTTCTGTATGTGTATTTGTTTTAATTAGGAGTTGGGCCTGATGAATGTTATTCCTTGCATTGTCTATGGGGAGGATGCCAAGGTGGAATGAATTTAATCCTATGACTCATAATTCCACCTTTGCATCCACGATACATATTGGTGATCCTCTGTTAATTGATCGAGTTGTTTATTCATTTAAGAATTTAAATGGAATAGTCGAGGAGGCTACTAAGGAGGAGTTTATGGATGCTGCAACTCTGGAAAATCTGAAATGTATGTTTATATGCCCTCGTAATGGAGTAGCTCTTGTAACATTGACAAATATCAAAAGCAAGGGTATTATTGGGCTTAATGACAAGACCTTTATTGTCAGTACTGCTCATGGGATGAATTTCACACAATCCAATATTGACTATCACTCAAAAGTGATTCATGACATGAAATGTGAATATTCAAACCCTCATTTTCCAAGTTCTATTAGGGCTTGATTATATTCACTATTTTATTGGGTTGCGTATTTTTCCTCCGCATTGGAGCTTCGATAGGTTCTCCATTTCAACGAGTGCAAAGTTTTCTTTGTCATTAGAGCTTGGATAGGTTCTTCTCCATTCAGTGAGTCTAGCAGTAATCCATGTTGAAGAAGGCCGATATTAATACAAGCACAAGGAGTCCTATGTAAATTTGAATTGGTATTCGAAAAAAACAACAAAATGGAGGAAATGGGTAGGTTGAGGGTTGCATTCTTGAGAGAAAAATTTGTGCATGAAGTTGACATCTGCCTGAATTTGCAAATATTTTGCTTGGTTAACCACCCATCCTCCAAACTTCCAAAACACTTGATATGGAAACATAGTCATACTCTAGAGCATAATGAACTGAGAATAGGATTTTAAATTTTGGACATAATTCTCGACAAGAGTGGGTGTAGTGATTCATCAAACCTAGGATGTTTGCTACCATATTTTTCTAGGTCATCAGTAGGATGAGAGCTACATTCTTTAGAGAAAAATATAAGGAGGAATTCGTCATCTTCCTTAAGCCATGAAGGCTTAGCTTAGTTAACCACCCATCCTATAAACTTATCCTTGAGATGGAAACGAAGTCATACTCCAGAGCACAATGAAGTGAGTACAGTATTTAATATTTTGGACATAATTCTCAGCAAGAGTGGGTGTAGTGATTCATCAAACCTGGGATGTTCACCGCCATATTTTTGTGGTTCTCCTCCAAGTTGGATAACCAATCCTCTTATTCATGATGTGAATTTCATAGTGCCAACCTCACCTTCTATTATTTCAAAGCCAAATTCATATGTTATTCAATCATTAGGATTTATCCATGTTATTTGAATTGATGGATTTGATTTCTTGGACAAGGATACAAGATGTACTATTCCAACAATGGCCCATCCATTACCACAACCTGATGATATTTCAACTCATTACTGACATGAGGCATACCAAAATTTCCTTCCACAAAATTGGCTTCAGGTCTTTTAGACATCTCCATTTTGCCAGAACTAGTAACAGCCTCATCCTTTTTTAGGAGATTCATTTTGGCATCCTTTGATGCATTTTTTGGATAATTATGTATTCTCTAACTCTCTACAACAACAAATATTGTAGTAATTTCCAATTCCCTCATTATTTTTTAGGAGATTCACCTTGGAATTCTTTGATGCATGTATGGGATAACTATCTATTCTCTTACCCTCTAAAACAACGCTTATTATAGGAATTTCCAATTTATCTAAAGAAGTTTTGTCCTTGAGTATAATTTATTGGCTGTTAATGAAAAATGAGTAAGAATCACAAATTGTTAAGGAATAAACATTCATTTATTATATTCCTTCAAAGTCTTCATAGTGTTTCCTTCCATCTGTAAGTGTTGAACTCACCCCCAAAAAATTTAAGCATCACTCCAAGTGAATAATTTTCTCGATAAAAAAAGTATTTTGAAATATTTATATCAATAAATATGCAATTAATAGGAACAAACCACTATAGTTGAATACTATATATAGCTCAACACCTTATGTGGGATTTAGAGAATCTCAATCCTTAAGTTACCAACAGGATTTTTTTTCTCTGAAATTTCAGGAGTGAGTGATGATTTGTACTAATTTGAGCATGTTGAGTAACGTAGTTGGGCATTTGCATGCCCCATTCATACGTTGAACCTCTCTTAGTCAATCCATCTATGTGGTGGTACCTCTTTCTATCGTGGGCATGGTTATGTTGATTTCCCCCATTTCCCTCATAGAAGTAGTTGTTTCTAACCATAATCTTGAAAACAATTCTGAATGTTATTTTTTAAATCTGATATGCTTGCATTTGCACCTCCTAACCCAAGTGATATATCAACTTCAATTTGGTTTGATTTAGTTGAATGTTCATTTCTGGAATTGATTTACAATGAATGTATACATGAGACTCTTTTTCCATATCGATCTTTCTCGATTTGTAACCAACACTATAAGAAACCCCAAATCAGTATTCAAAGAGAAACCAGTAGATCCCTCAATTTCAATTGCCTTTAATTTCACAAAATACGTATCCACATTATTTTTATCAGACCATGGGGTCAACCTAGTAGTTTCAATTTTTCTTCTTCACACTTATTGGATATCATTATCCTCTATAGACAAGCCGTCCTATTATTTCCTCTTCTCTTTTTTTCTTATCAATAGACCAAACTAATTCCATTGGCTTGTCTTTTGAAACACATACCTACTAATGACATATATTTCTTCTCCTTCCATGACCAATGCATTATGCTCACTAATTTCAAACTTTTCAACAACATTCACCAAATATCCTCCACTTTCAAAAGAGTCATTTCCATCAACTATATCTAGCTTTTTGAACATTAATATATTTTCCTTATAACTAATTTCACCTCCCCTAACTGACTTCCTTCCTGGATCCATGGTTTCAGAATGCCCATCATCATTCCTTGTAAGTTCCTTTGTAGGTGCCTGTAGCAGTTCCTCCCTATATGTACCTGCTAAAATATTTACAATTTATATGCCATAGGGCCATGATGCACACATTACCAACCCAAGCTAAATGTGCTCAATTAAATTATATTGCAATGACTCAAACTTTACTATATGATTTTTTGAATGGTTTTTTGAACTTGTTTGTTGAATCATATGAATAAAGTGATCAAATATTTTACAGAGTTTTGTCAAAAATTTAAAGAAAGGGTGTTTTCTTTCAAAAACTTTGACTTGGCCTGCACTAATATAGAGTCTTCGAGTGAGCGAGTGGAGCCACGTGATGAAGATAAGTTGAGTACAACTTCCCCATTATAGGATAACTTACTATTGTGGTTCTAACATTCATTGCTATTTCCAATTAACAATTCTCAAATATTTTAACTTTCAGTGTACTTTAGACCTCTAGATGCAATTGCTAATATATTTCAATCTATACAATATTGATACAATGTCAGCATGTTGTTTAGTAATTTTTTGTTTTTTGAACCTCATCAATTTGATTTGGACAAAGAAACTCAATTTAAACTGAGAAACAATTGATAAGAAATAGTATACAACATATCACAATGTGTTTAGACTAAGAACAATCAATAATAGACAATATACAACATATAGCAATGTATTAAATATGTTATAGAATGTTCAATACAACGTCGTTGTGTTGTTGAGTGCCTTTATTTTTGGAACATAAACTATTTGATTTTGATTTCTTATCAATTTCATTTTTTCTATGGTTTGATCTCTGTCATGTTCAATACCATCTATTTCTTAGATCAATAATTGCTCTAGGTTAACATGATTTGTATTTCTTATCAATTTCATTTTGTCTATGGTTTGATCTCTGTCATGTTCAATACCATCTATTTCTCCGATCAATAATTGTTCCAGGTTAACATCAATTTTGACAGTAAGATGAATATCACATGGACCTCTAATACACAACATGTTGCAGACAATCCACCTTGATGATGTCTCACTTCAATTTAGTTCACATTTATGTTGTTAAATGCATTATGCAAATGGTAAAATAAGGATATTCAAATTTTCAGTGCGACATTCACCGTTGCCATTAAAAAAATTCAAAAGGTTATGGATTTAATGAGGTTCTAGATAACTTATTATAAATTTAAACTTTAAAAGTGAAATTTGTTGGGTATTTTTGCAATGGGAAAATACCAAAACCAGAAAAACAAAACAGAGAGGCAATGCTCTGTTTCCTTTACACCATGATCTTTTGCACAGAGGAGCCTTAAAAAAAATTACAGAGCAAAGTATTTCACCACCATAAAGATTTCCATTCATTGAACAAAAACACTTACATATTCATCCTCTTTTACTCAGAGGGTTTCACCAAAACATTTTAACAAAAATTACTCTGCCTCCTATGAAATTTTACACCACTGTGTGTAAATATTTCATTTACATTCACTGCTGTGTAAAAACAAAAATTACAGAGTTTTACTCATTTACCTTTTCACCTGTGTGAAACAACTCATGGATTTGAAACAAAACAACCCACTGGTTTTCTTCATTCACTTCTCCTTCTCCTGCAATGTTGTGCATTCTTTTTCTTTTTACATCACAAAGAAAAATTCACGCTGCTGCGTTTCATACATTTCAAACATTGCCTTACAATCCTTGGTTTTCATTGGCTGCTGCGGAGCCCTGTTTTTCTTCACCCCGTGTGCAAAAATCCCCGTGTGTAATAATAAATTACGACAACAAAAACTGGGGTCAACGTTCTTTTTAAAACATATATTAAAAAATAAAACTTACCCATACTCCTATTTAATTCGCCGTATGAAACCATAAAGTCTTTTACCTAACTTAATGACACCTTCATTAAAAACATTAAATAAAACGTGACGTAAAAGTAAAAATAAAGTTCGGGCAAGTTGTTGAGGATGATTGTCCGTTGACCTGATCGGACGCAATTCGCTCACCAACCTCAGACAAAACAAACGACCTTTAGCTTCCGGGGAAAGTGGTTTTGGGTTCGTACACTGGACGTGTGGCAGCTGGTTGGGGTGTTCGGAGGCCCTCTGACAAAAACACCTTTTTACCACAAGCGTTGCGAAATGCCTCCATGTGGTTTGTGGTTTTGCTGGGTGGTTTTGAGGTGCATTAAATATTTGCCCACGCACAGTTGAAATTACAAATTCAACACTCCCCTTTAATTTCAACTGCTGGGCATTCGGTCATACCCAGACATTTTCTCAAAAATTCAAAGCTTTTCTGATCCAATGGCTTTGTCAAAATGTCTGCAACCTGTTCTTGAGTCCTGCAATGTTCTAAGGCAATTTCTCCATTGCTCACCAATTCTCTGATATAGTGAAACCTTGTATCGATGTGTTTCGTTCTCTTATGAAACACTGAATTCTTTGATAATGCAATAGCTGAGCTATTGTCACAAAAAATCACTGTTGCTTTTGCCTGCTCTTGGCCTAAGCTCCTCAACATCCTTCTCATCCAAACTGCTTGACATGCTGCTGCTGTAGTTGCCACATATTCTGCTTCTGCTGTAGACAATGCTACAATGGACTGCTTCTTAGAAGCCCATGAAATGGCTCCTGAACCCATGTGAAAAACATAACCGGAAGTGCTTTTCCGATCATCTACACTTCCAGCCCAATCACTATCAGTGTACCCAGCTAAATCTGAATGTTCTGAGACATTATACAAGATACCAAACCTTTTAATACCTTTGACATACCTTAGAATTCTCTTTGCTGCTTGCCAATGTGCTTCCTTTGGCCTCTCCATGAATCTGGAAATTAAACTAATAGCAAACATTATGTCAGGTCTAGTTGCAGTTAAATACATAAGGCTGCCAACTATACTCTTGTACAAACTAGGATCAAAATCCTTGCTGCTGTCCTCTTTGCTGAGTTTTAATCCCATTACTGTGGGAGTGATTGCTGCCTTGCACTCTTGCATATTAAATCTGCTCAACACTTCATTTACATATCTTGCTTGAGAGATAAAAATTCCATTTTCATTTTGATCGACTTCTATTCCTAAGAAGTATCTCAGCAAACCCATGTCAGTCATTTCAAATTCCTCTTTCATGACTGTTTTGAAATTTTCAATGAGGTAATCATCATTACCTGTAAAAATCACATCATCAACATATAACACAACAATTAGCAATTTACCATCTTTTTCTTTGATGTAGACTGTGGGTTCTCCCTCACATTTGTCAAATCCATTCTCTAGTATATAGGAATCTATCCTACTGTACCATGCTCTTGGCGCTTGCTTCAGCCCATAAAGAGCTTTCTTCAATTTGCACACTTTGTGCTCTTCAACTTTCTTCTCATAGCCTAGAGGTTGCTCAATATAGACCTCTTCCATTAATACTCCATTCAGGAATGTTGACTTCACATCCATTTGGTAAACTTTCCACTTGTTTTGTGCTGCTATGGACAACATTGCTCTCACGGTTTCCATTCTTGCAACAGGTGCGAAAGTTTCCTCATAGTCTCTCCCATACTGCTGCTTGTACCCTTTGACAACCAGCCTTGCCTTGTGCCTTTCTATACTGCCTTCAGCATTGCACTTGGTCTTATAAACCCATTTGACTCCAATGACTTCTTTACCTTTTGGTAGCTCAACGAAACCCTATGTTTTGTTTCTCTCTATGGCATTCATTTCCTCATCCATAGCTTCTATCCATTTCATATCTTTAATTGCATCTTCGAAATGAATAGGGTCATCAACATGACAATACAATGCAAACAAGGAATTCATACCTTCATTTGCTGCCTCTTGCTCATAAATGTCACTTAAATTTCTGAACTTCTTGCCTCTTTCATTTGGTGTGCAAGTGCTTGAAGATGCACTTGAATTTCCACTTTGTGGTGTGCTTGGAAAAGCACTTCCATTTATACTCAAGGGTGTTCCTTGCTGTCCTTGTGTTGGCGCTGCTGTTTGGGGATGTATTTCAGCCATCTCCTCATCATCTTCATCATGCGACAAACAGTTTTTAACATTCACTGTTTTCTTTATGCTTCCATCCCAAGCTTCCTCCTCAATAAACTGAACATCTCTGCTGACAAAAAATTTCTTGGTAGATGGGATATACAACCTGTATGCTTTGGATTCCTCACTGTATCCAATAAAAAGACATTTCTCCCCTTTGCTGTCCAACTTCCTCCTTAGCTGATCTGGAATGTGTGCATAAGCCACACATCCAAAAACTTTCATGTGGGTGACTCCTTGCTTTCTCCCACTCCATGCTTCTTCCGACACTCTATTCATCACTGCTTTTGTAGGACACCTGTTCAAAATATACGCTGCACAATTTACAGCTTCAGCCCAATAATCATTTGGCAAATGCTTTCCCTTCAACATGCTCCTCGCCATATCCATGATGGTCCTTTTCTTCCTTTCAGCAACTCCATTTTGCTGTGAGGTGTACCTAGCTGTGAATTGCTTATGAATTTCATTTTCTCTACAAAACTGTATGAATTGCTTGGAGATATACTCACCTCCTCTGTCAGTTCTCAAAACTTTGATATGCAGTCCGCTTTGATTTTCCACAAGTGCTTTGAAATTTCGGAATTTTTCAAACACTTCACTTTTGTTCTTTAGGAAATAGACCCAAGTTTTTCTAGTAAAATCATCAATGAAAGTTAGGAAATATTGGCTGCCTACTAGTGATGGAGTTTGCATTGGTCCACATACATCTGAGTGAACAATCTCTAAGGGTGCCTTTGCCCTTATGCTTTTCCCTGATGGAAAACTTTCTCTGTGTTGTTTCCCCCAATATGCAAACCTTCACAAAGGCTGTCTGGTTTCTCTATCAAATGGTAATCCTCTTAACAATTCCTTTTTCTAACTCAACAAATTAAGACCTCCAAAGTTGAGATGTCCAAATCTCAAGTGCCACAACCAATTTTCATCCTTTGGCACGCTTTGGAAAGCCCCTTGGGTAACTGCTGCAATTACTTCTTTGTTTTTCAAATCTGCCCTTATTCTAAGAGGGAACGTCCTGTTCTTTGTCATCTTCACTTCAGCAATACATTTTTTGCTGGGTGCTATATCCATGATGGTGCATACATCATTCTTAAAGAAAACATTGTAGCCCTTATGGACAAGCTGTCCAATACTCAAGAGGTTACACCTCATTCCAGGGACATAGTAGACATCTACTATGGTTTTCTTTTCACCCTTCTTTGTAAATATTTTTACCTCTCCTTTTCCCATAACAGAAATTTTGCTATCAGTCCCAAGTGTGACTTCTGATTTCACATTTTGATCTAAGGCAGAAAACAGGGATATGTTTCCTTTCATATGGTTGCTGCAACCTGAGTCTAAAAACCATATGTCTTCACTATTTGTTTCAACCATGTTACAAGCTAACAACACATTATTTTGGCTGGTATTTTCTCTAGTGATATTTGCACTAGAACTATTACACATATCATGTTGTTTCTTCCTACATTCACTGGCATAGTGCCCATATTTTTTACAATAATAACATTGGACATTGGATTTTTCATACCTTTGTCCTTGAGCATGATGTTGTCCTCTTTGTTGGTCACTGCCTTGGCCTTGGTTCTGATTTGGATTGCTGCCCTTTCGTTGTGCATTTGCTGGGTTGATCCTTCCACCTATGTTCTGGCTTATGCCTCTTCCTCTCTTGTTTCCTCTGCCTTGACCTCTTCCTCTTCCAAAGGACATCTGGGTCTCGAAGGCTTGCTCTAGAGATGAGTTTTCATTTCTACTCAACCTCGGCTCATGTGTTATCAGTGATGCATGGAGCTCATCAACTGAAAAGTTTGAGAGATCCTTTGTCTCTTCTATGGTGGTGACAATCACATCAAACTTTGAGGGTAGGACCCTCAAAAGTTTCTCCACAATCCTCCTTTCTTCAAGAACTTCTCCATGTGTCCTCATTTGTGTGACCAAACCAATCACATGTGTGAAGAATGAGTCAATGTTGTCTGACTCTTTCATGCATAGGTTCTCAAAATCTCTCCTCAACAACTGTAGTTTTGCTGTCTTCACTTTCTCCATGCCTTGATAGGCTGTCTTGAGAGTTTGCCATGCTTATTTGGATTTCTTAGCTGCTGCTATCCTTGGAAACACACTCTGGTCCACTGCTTGATACAAAAATACAAGGGCTTTTGAATCCTTCTTCCTATTTCTCTTTAATAGATCTTTCTCCCCCTGAGTTAATCTATTAAACTCATTTTCATGTGTTGGTTCTTCAAAACCATCTTGAACTAATTCCCATAAATCTTGACAGGCAAACAGGGCTTTCATGTTTATTGCCCAATAGTCATAGTTTTTCCCATTGAACTGTGGGAATTGAGGATTAAACATACCCATGTTCGTGCTGGTGCTGGCCATTCTAGCACTCTTTAACTATGCTTCTAAATCCTTGACTGTGTATTTAAAATACTGAATGTTTCTTCAGCAGTAACACAAAAAAAACTTTGAGGAATACCTGGATCTTTTTATCTGAGACTTCACTTTGCTGGAGAATATTTACTGCTGCAACAAAAGGAACCTTCATTCAGCTTCTTTACACCTTCAAAGAGCCTGGATCTGCTCTGAAACCACTGTTGGGGATTTTTATGGTAAAATCCCAAAAACAAACAATTAACTGAATACAGAGGAATGCTCTGTTTTCTCCTCAGGATCTTTTGCACAGGGAAGCAAGATAAATTTATGAGAACAGAGATTTTTCACAGCAATAAAACCTTTATATTCATTAATAAAAACACTGATAAATATTTCTTCCTCTTATTGTGAGGGGTTCACCAAAAAACTTTTCACCAAAAACAAAATTACTCTGCCTCTGTTACAAATGATTTTTACACTACTGTGTAAAATCTACATTCACATTTACTGCTATAAAAAGGGCTTTTACATTTACTGTTGTAGAATAAAATTTCTTACATAAGTTTACTGCTATAAAAGAAATTCTTTTACATTCACTTCTATGTGAAATTCTTCATTACATTCGAAAATGCTGGGGATTTTACATTTCATATTCAAATAAAAAAAAATTGCCTTCTCATTCGTTTCAACAAAAAAATACAAGCACCTGTAAGAAGGAATCCTAAGTTTCATTCACTGTCGAGAGTCTTTTACACTGCTGTGTTTCCCCTGTTCTTTTCTTTCGCTGTTGCGAACCTTCTTCTCCCGTGTGCAATACTAGAACTATATTCAACACACATGCCACAAAAACTATATGGCAAAAACATTAAAAAAAATGTTGACTTGCCCATACCACTCTTTAATTCGTGCCCATACATGCCGTATGAAAACATAAAGTTTTTACCTAAGTCAATGACATTCATTAAATACATTAAATAAAACGTGCGGTAAAAGTAAAATTAACTTTTTGGCAGGTTGTTGAAGATGCTTGTCCGTTGACCTGATCGGACGCAATTCGCACACCAACCTCTCACAAAACAATCGAACTTTAGCTTCCGGGGAGTGGGTGGTTTTGTGTCCATAGACTGGACGAGTGGCAGCTAGTGGGGGTGCTCGGAGGCCCTCTGACAAAAACAACTTTTTACCAAAATCGGTGCGAAATAATTTATCGTTTTGTGAAGTGGTTTTGTGAAGTGATTTTCCAGAGTTAATGCGGGCAGTTGGAAATGAATATTTCAACAAATTATGGAGCAAACTTTTTCATGCATTATGGTGGTACTAAATCCTTAAAGCCCGGAAAGAATCGATTATGTGCATAGCGGAGTGAGATGAATCTGAAGCAAAGTCCCTTTAATTTTGGATTTGCATGTGAAGCAAGCCCACCATATCTGTAGGTACTGTTGTGTATTTTGGAAGGATTTGCAATTCGGAAATCGCCATCGGCTCAATTCTCCGTATTTTGGGGAGTTATTGATAATAATTTCACTTTCTCTAGAATTATGACAGAGAGGTCGAGTTATTCTCATTGCTGATATGGTAGTTTTGAACAACCGTGATTTTTGGCTATCCATTTTCTCAAGAGTGATTATCGGGCGTTATCCGGTAATGTACTCTCACCCACATGGTAACACTCTTTGATGGCCAATAAAGATGAGTTGGCCCCAACATTAATACCCAATTCCTACATGGTTTATTCATTTAGCAATTCCCAATTTCTTATATAAGAAAGGGCAAGGTGTTCATGCAGATTCGTGCACACCAGCTGAGTTCAACACAAGTTTGGTCATCTTATGTGTAGTCGACTAGCATTAGTTATAATTTATAGGAATTAGCCTAGCAGCTTGTTATTATGATTTACCATATTTTCTTCTGCAACTAGTATACTCCATCTCATAAGCTCAACAGAGTCTTCTCTTGCTCAATATGTTGTTGGCAGAATCGATTCAGCAGAATTCTTGTATAGCAGACAATTAGTGATATTACCATCGTTGTAATCTGCAGATTGCAACATTCTTGGCCCGTTTCTGTAACCAAAATGTATGGCTATCGATGTGTACTGTCATTGCTTAGTTTCTTTGGAATGTTTTGCGGTCGTTCTTCAGCAGGCAAGTCATTCGAAATTTATGAAAATTTGACAGTGGCTGTATATGTTTCTAAAGATACTCAACGTTCTGCAACGAAATATGTGGAGCAGCCCGAACGGGTAGTTGAAGCTGTTGAAAGGTAATTGGTCTCTGTCATGCAATGCATAATTCAGTTAATATGGTACTTGAGATAGATGTCGAATTGCTGACATTTGTCTCCATGAATGAATAGATTAGATATAGTCCACAAGTAAGGCTTTATAGGAATTTTCAGCGCTGAAAGGCCCAATTTTCTGCAATGCCATTATATTCACCAGGGCTGCATTTTATGTTAAGATAGAACTATTTCAACCACGGGAGGGATCAAATATGTCAAAGTATTCTTACCCTAAGTTTCAAGATTACGAAAGTTGCAATCTTGTTTTTATTCTATATAAAGATTGTTTCAGGTATGAATAATTTGTTAGTGTTTTTTACCTTTTGATTTAATGGACGGATAACATGAAAAAGCCATTAAGCTAGTGGTAATTAATATTCAAGAAAATGATATTTAAGACTTATCTCCACTGGGGTCTAGAAAACTTTGAATATATTTCCGTAAGGGCTGTACGGTATGCCTTGCTCGTCTATAATGTGCGTTTAGGGATTTTAAGGTGTTATGGGCTTGGGCTTAATTAATGGAATATATGGTGGGAGCATTAACGGTTAATTGGTGAGATGTATCGCAGGAGCATTAACAATTCGAGGAGGGAGCTAAGTTATTTGTCTTGCGGAACGGGGAACCCCATCGACGACTGCTGGCACTGCAATCCAGATTGGGAAAATGATCGAAAGAGGCTCGCAGATTGAGCCATTGGGTTTGGCAGGAATGCCATTGGAGGAACGAATGGGAGGATTTATGTTGTCACAGATTAAAATGACTACGATGCAGTCAATCCCTGGCCGGGTACCCTGCGCCACGCTGTTATTCAAACTGAGCCTCTGTGGATCATTTTTCAGAGAGACATGGTCATCCAGCTCAAAGAAGAGCTTATCATGAACAGTTACAAGACAATCGATAGGCGAGGTGTAAATGTCCACATTGCCAACGGTGCCTGCATTACGGTACAATCACCACATTATCATTCACGGGATTCACATCCATGACTGCAAGCCTGCAGGAAATGCCATGGTGAGGGATTCACCATGACATTACGGGTGGAGAACGAGAAGTGATGGAGATGGAGTCTCCATCTTTGGGGGAAGCAATATCTAGGTAGATCATTGCTCCTTGTCAAACTGTGCATATGGACTCATCGATGCAATCCTGGGGTCGACTGCAATAACAATTTCAAACAACTTTATGACGCACCATGATAAGGTTTGAATCTCAATTGTAGCTTTGTAACATTAAAAGTTCAAAATTTCCTATTCATGCTCATCCCATTCGTCACATTGTGATATATAAATTGTCGCAGGTCATGCTCCTCGGCCACAACGACGAATATAGGTAACATGCAAGTAACGGTTACCTTCAACCATTTCGGGGAAGGGCTCGCGCAACGCATACCCAGGTATCTGAACCGATCTGATTTCAGACTTTTCGATTTGTGTTTTATGTGTTAACAATCCACCAAAACTTAGAGGTCAAAAGTTTCTCTGTAAAACAATGTTTAATGCTGAAACACAGATGCCGACATGGCTACTTCCACGTGGTGAACAACGATTACACAGTGGGAAAGGTACGCAATCGGTGGAAGTGAGAACCCAACAATCAACAGGCAAAGCAATCGATTCCTCGCACCTGCCAATCGCTTCTCCAAGGAGGTAAGATTTGCTTCCTCAATTCTGCTCAATCTATTAGTGTCGAAAGTAACAGAGTGAGTAGATGGAATTGATGAATATGAATGGTCGGACAGGTGACGAAGCACGAGTACGCACCGGAAAGCGCATGGCGGCGGTGGAATTGGAGGTCAGACAGGGACCTAATGTTGAACGGAGTGTTCTTTACTCAATCGGGCACGGCTGCATCGTCGAGTTATGCGAAGGCTTCGAGCATCACAGCAAAGCCATCGTCTCTTGTTGGCTCCCTCACAGGGAACGCCGGTGTTCTGGCATGCCGAAAAGGCTCCCGCTGTTAATCCCAACAACAGTGCGACGCACATAGCCACTCTCAATCTCCTCTTTTGTCGATTGCATAAAATAATGTGTATGTACAGTCATTTATATAAGTTTTCAATTCTATTTCGGTGTCCATGGGCAGTATTTTCATATTATTTTTCATGTGTTATTTCTTCTTCTTTCCTTTTTACTGGTTTTTTTTCCATAAACAACTAGATTTTCATAATTTCATAATTTACTCGTTATATATTAAGAAATAGATAAATTTTGATATATTAAGAAAAAGATAAATATTTTTTTATATCAATATAGGGAAAAAATTTAATCATCAATACCAAGAAGGAAAGTTGAAACTGAATTTCATAGATCAAAGTCTGATTTTTATGATAAGATAATTTGCTGATAAATAAGT
>APFE030264875.1:59169-78166 GCA_000404065.3 Pinus taeda | reverse complement strand
CTTCCACAGAAAATTTCATGAAAAGTTCTTGAAAATTAAAAGCTATTGTACCCAAGGATTGTAACCATTGGACTCTTAATACAACATCAGCACCTCACATTGGAATGAAAAGCATTGGGCTAGTCAATACATATTCTCCATTGGATAGCTTGATATTATGGCACTTTCCAGAGCAATTTATTGTTACTCCATTTGCAACCATCACTTGACACTATGGTGCTAGATATAAGAAGCAATTCAATTCTTTTGCTACCTTACAATGAATAAAATTGTGGGTACTTCCTGAATCAATCAACACTATTACCTTTTTCTTCTTGATTTTTCCTTCTATCTTGATTGTTTGAGGAGTGGTAATTCCCGCCAATGGATTACAAGATATGGTCAGATTCATTTGTTCTTCATCTAGGCTTTGCTCCTCGAGTATGTCCTCTTCTTTTGACCTTTCCTGCTTCTTTTCTTCTTCCTATTCACAATCTATGTAGAATAATTTCTTCTCAGCACACTTATGACCATTAGTGTATTTGCTATCACAACTGTAAAAAATCCCTTTTGCTCTTTTTTCTTCCAATTGTTGTCCTATCAACCTTATAGGTTGTGGAAGACTAGCAGCAACAACACTTCTGTCTTTATAGTTGTGAGTGATATGCTTCCTGGTTGCCATAATTTTGCTTTCCATTTTTCTTGCTAACTTGAATGCCTTCTCTAATGAATCAGGTTCCCAAAGGCGAACATCATGTTGGATATTATCCTTTAAAGACCCTATGAACACATCAATCCTATGCTCCTCTGGAATATCTTTTACCCTTATGTTCAATTTTTGGAACTCCTCAATGTGCTCCATTATTGAACCCTTTTGTTTGAGACTTATCCATTGGCTAAAAAAAGTGTTGCTTTTTGTACCCTCATAATGTGCCATCAATTCTTCCGTAAAAATTGCCCAAGTGATAAATTGTTTACGAGAGCAAAGCCATTGATACCATACAAACTGATTTGGTTCCAAATATAAAGTTTGCATACGTACCTTTTGTGTGTTTTGCACATTATTGAGATCGAAAAATTGCTCCATCTGTAATATCCATGTTGCGGGATCCTTGCCATCAAACTTCCTCATATCAATTTTTAGAATATGATGCATCTTCGATCCAACATTAGAGTCTATGAAATCATGATTAACATTTCCTTTGTTTCCATCATGGGTTTCCTTTACTCCCCTTTCACCATTAGTAAGTATTTCTTGTAGAAAATTTGTTAAATCTATCTTCAAATCTATCTTCAAATCGTCAATCTTGGCTTCCACATCCTTTATCTTAGATTCCACGCCATTTATCTTAGCTTCTGTTAGCTTTTGTGAGCATGAAATTTGTCGCACTTGGTCTTGTAATTTTGATATATCATGTAGCATTTCTTCCTCTTCTTCATGAGTCATGCTAGAGCTTTCAGATTGCTTACTAGGTGTTTACATTTTCTTTCCATGGGACATCAGTTACTGATACTAATTCTCTACTATGCCCTTTGAATTCCTTCAAAATAATTTTTCAAACCAAGCTTAACCAAAAATTTAAAAAATCTACACACCTTTTTTCACTTTGTAGGAGCTCAATATTGCCTCTGATGTATCTCTTTAATTTTGGATCATCCAGTTCTCAAATTGTAGCATGTGGTAGCCCTCTATGTCCTCCTTCCAATGCCATAAGTCTGACCCCAATTGGATTCTCCAATGAAGATTTATGCCAAGTCTCCCACAGTGACCTGATTATAGACTAATTCAGTAGAGCGAACTTGTACGATGTGCCACGTGTCCCTATTTCGACCTTTGGCTCTGAAAAATATATGCACAAAACTACAGTCCGTCCTCTTTTTGTACCTTCTTACAAAATTTCAACCTGATTCCCAGAGAGAAAGTTATGATTATTTTCCCCAGGTCACCTGTTTGGAATGTAATTCAGGAGCCTGCAAAAAGACAAACTTCCTTAGACCATATCTCCACAAATATAGCACGAAAAGCTTTGAAATTCGGACCCAAGGTTTAGTGGAATTTCATCTAAAATGGGTTTTTGTTTTCGCTTTTGAAATGCCGTAGAAAAAAATTTATAGCGAAAATTCCACGATGACCTATTTGGAGTAGCGAAACCCTAGAATCCAAAGCTCTCATACCAAATGTTATGAAACTAGCTTAAGAAAAAGATAGAAAAGATAGATCAACACCTTAAACTTCAACCTCTTCGAGGGCGCAACCTCCTTTACATTACATAAATGAACAATTCTTGGATGATTCAAATGACAAAACCTCCTTTCTATATATAGGAGTCTAAGGAGTCACAATATAACCCAGCCGACCTAACAATAATAATATAAAGCCACAAAAATAATAATAGAGGGATTCTATGGGGCACATGAATAACAATATGGGGACAATAGGGGCACAACAATATTAATAAGGGGTACAACTACAATAGTAATGGGGTAATCACTAGTATTATAGGGACCCAACAAAGTGAGTCTTAAAGAAAAGGTATAAAGCAAATGAATCACTTGATAAGCACGAAGCCAAGCTTGTGGCAAAAAGTTTTTCACAAAAGGAAGGGGTTGACTATGTGGATACGTTTTCCCCCATAACAAAATGGGCTACCATCTGGACACTCTTTGCCTTGGTAGCTTAGAATAGTTTGAAAGTACCTCAAATCGATGTAAAAACTACTTTCCTAAATGGAGATCTAAAAGAGAATGATTATGTCCCAACAAGAAGGATTTGTTATGAAGGGCGAGGAACAAAAATTATGAAAGATTGTAAAATCAATTTCAAACATTATGATCTTCATGATGCAACTATGTTTGTCAAGAAAATTGGAAAAAAATTGTATATCTTGTGGTGTATGCAGATGATATTCTAATGATAGGAAATAATTGGAGCTACATTTCATCCATAAAGAAAGAACGGAGGAAAGATTTTGAAATGACAAATTCGGGCTATGTTCACTACTATCTTGGCATTGAAGTAACTCATCATTCGAAGTTTATATTCCTCTCTCAAAAGAAGTACGTTAGAGATCTATTGAATAGGTTTGGGATGGATGAGTGAAAACCTTTTGCTACTCCAATGGAACAAAACTTAAAGCTCACATCCACTGAAGGAAAATAATTTGAAGATGCAACAAAGTATAGACAACTCGTAGGAAGCCTCAACTACTTGGCTACTAGCAGACCATACATTTCATTTTTTGTTGGAATCCTCTCTCGGTTTATGCAAAAGTGATGTGAGGATCATTGGTCTGCTACAAGAAGAGTTCTAAAGTACTTGAAGGGAACTCAAGACTTTGGACTCAAGTATACATAGGTGGGTGACTTCAACTTGATTGGATGATTTGATTCATATTGTGACGGAGATAAAGAAATTGGGGTGTTTACTTCATGTTATGTTATGAGCCTTGCATCAGGAGTTGTCTCCTAGAGGTCACACAAATAATCAGTTCAAGTAAATTCCACAAATGAAGCAGAATATGTGGCAACATTTGAAGCAACGAATGAAATTGTGTGGTTGAGGAAAATTCTTGAAGATTTGTGGGAGAAACAAGTTCAATCAACTGCTCTTTTGATTGATAACACTTCTTTAATAAATTGTGCCAAGAACCCAAAGTTCCATGATCGAATGAAGAACATCAATACAGAATACCATTTTATTCGACATCATGTTGAGACAAAAACAATCCAGCTATGACATTGTTTTACCAAAGTGCTTGGAAGGGAAGAGTTTAAAATATTCAGAATGATTCTTGGACTCACCAATGTCCCTTCATATTAAGGGGGGAATGTTGGCACCTAATCTCTCGGATTAGGTAAACTGATGTAAATTGTAAAAATAAAAGGAAGTTGGAAGAAAAAGATACATTGAGAGATGAAACCTAATAATCTCCCTATCTTTGTATATATTCATATTCTCCCTTAATGCAAATCAATTCATTTGTGGAGTTGCTCCTGTTGTGACAAACCTCATCTCATAAATGGAGGAACCTATACTGTTTCATAAAGATCCCGAAAAATGGCTCACCAAAACACTTGAAAGTGTTTATCTTAATGAAGTAAAAAATATCGGAACTAGAAGTTTCACCAAAGAAGATGGAGGTGATTTACATAATGCCAATTTATCACATGTAGATGATATAGATGTTTCATATGATTGTGAATTGAATTTATCTACTAACTTTGAACCACCTTTCTTTAAATAAATTGTTTCTCATGATGAATGGAAATAATCAATGCAAAGAGAGTATGAAGCTCTCATAAAGAATGGAACATGGAATTTTGTGGACCATCCATTTAGTACCCAGAAAATATGCTATAAGTGGTTTTACAGGAGAAAATAAAAATCATATGGCTCACTTTACAAGAACAAAGTATCAGTCATGGAAAAAGGATTTTCACAAAACGAAGGTGTTCATTATGAGGATACCTCTTACGCCACATCAAATATGGGCCACCGTCTATAATCTCTTTACCTTGGAAAATTAGAATGGAGGGAAAAGTCATCAAAGTGGATGTCAAGATTGCTTTCTTGAATGGACCCTTGAAAGAGAGTTTCTTCATTACTAAACAAAAATGTATTTTTGTAAAGGGAAATGAACAAGAAGTATGTAAACTTATCAAATCCTTATATATCCTAAAACAAAACCACAAGCCTAGTATGAAAATTTAATTGAGCATATTCTAAAATTGAATTACAAACACTTTAATCTTGATGATGCAAGTATGTTAATTATGAATGTTGGAAAATTTGTTGTATACTGTGGTTTATATAGATAATGTATTAATAGTAGGGAACAATGAAAACTATATCAGATCCATAAAGATCTATCTAACTATGGATATATCATGCATCGAGAGGGATCAAATATGTCGAGGTGTAAACCTTACTTTTTGAGTGTAGAACTTAATGAAAGGGTTGCACCTGGAGGGATTTGATCCCTCTATGAGCATGATAGATTTGGAGTGAAAGAGAAGATCAACCACATTGTTTAACACAAATATTGTCAATCACATATAATAACACACACTCTAATATTTTCAACCTAATGTATGATATTTTTAAATTGTTTTTAGATAGATAGTCTATATTATGAATTCTTATAAATACAGAGATCAATAAATTTAAATAGTTTAGATGTATTTTAACTATTTTAATTGCTTATTATAGTTATGTTGTCATTTTAATTGTTTTAGTTGTGTTTTTAAATAGTGCAATCTAATTAACAAATGAGATGGTATATTTACAATAGAATATTTAAACTAAATAGTAAGAGTTATGGAAAAAATAATTTCTTCTATTAGTTAAACAATATTGTCTTCTTAACCTCAATTAATCATTCTTTTGCATATAATTACCCTTCATTTGAAAATTTATCAGAAATATGTAAATTAAAATACCAATACTTTAAAATTCAATAATGGAGAAATGAAATTTAAATTTGTGACAAAGCAAATCAACCTCATTGTTTACGACATATATTCATAGTCACACATATAATAAAGCAAACTATGATATTGTCAACCTAATTTATGATATTTTTTATTGTTTTTAAATAGATAATATTTATTATAAATTCTTATAAATATTATGATCAATAAAAGTAAATAGTTAATATATATTTTCTATTTTAATTGTTTATGAAAGGGTGATAATTGTATATCATAGGGTAGATAATCCTAAGGTATGAATGGAGCACACAAATAATAATTAAACAATATATTCATATCAATATCAAGTAAAGGATATTAGTTAGGATTTGAGTATTTTTTATATTTCCTTAAATGATATGGTGATACTAAAACAAATTTAACTCTAGTAAATAATAATTCCAAAGTACTAAATAAATATATAAGTCAAATAAGAAATAAGATATATATATACATGAGATAAAAAATGCTTGTGTATAACCTAATTTTGATTATGCCTACTTCTATGTTAGAAACATAAATGTAGTCCAACACATTTTCATGATTGCAAATCTCTTTCATTCAATTATTCTGTAATTATCCATCATTGTTCAAAATAATCATGTAAGAAACTTTGGACTAATGTGGTTAATCACAAACATTGCCATTTTTATGATTGCTAATCTCTTTTATTCAATTATTCTGTAATTATCCATCATTATTCCAAATAATCATGTAAAAAATTGTGGACTAATCTGGTAGATCACAAGCATTGCTACTAGGTAAATAGAGATAGAGATATTAGTTTATATACATATATCAAGGAAATAATTATTATATCACTTCACTATATCATTTTAATCTACATTGACCTTTGATGGTTTAGAAAATTATATTACTTTCAAGCCTAAGAAAAAGTCTTTAATTCTACCCATCCATAGTCATCATTTTGCAATTCAAATTATTTAAGGATTCCAGTATGCAAAGAGATAAAATGCAATTTTCATCCACAATAATTGAACAAGTTACAATTTACAACCAAAACAAATGTTATTATTATTTACAATCAAAACTAGCGGGATGATTATTTACTTTGGTCTAATAATTTTTGATGTTTAGATAATTAGATTTTGCATAGTTTTGAGAACATCCAGGCTTGTGCAATGAAGGAAAGATATTGGCAATCATAAGTTTTCTCATAAGATTGGTTGGTAGAAAAGATTGGACAGTTTTTTACCATTGCATTATTTGTAAACATCTATTTGCAATTCTTTACATACCGTTATACCTATTACATTCCTATATAATTTATTTAATTATTGTTTTTTTGGTACAAAAATCCATCTATGCAACCTTGTACGGTAGACATGTAGCTTTATGTGTTATTTTTTTATATAAATGAATAACATATATGCGCATTTATATAATTATATAGGTTCACACTTTAATTATTAATTGGTGAGATATGTCTGCTAATGGTAGAATTTGCATTAACATTTATGGTTGAAGTTTAAAATAATATTATGGTTTAACATTTATATTTGGAGTATAATAAACCGTAGCACAACGAACCGAGTTAACATGTTGTAAGTGTATTGTAATCGTTGTATTAATTGATTTCTTTTTTTTAAGGTCCACATTTCATTAATCAGTTGAAGCATTACAAAGGAGTGTTCTTTGTACGACTGGTCTTCCCTGGGAAAGGTAGACCAATAACACAGGTATATAATCTTAAGGCTACAAAATCCTCGCTTAACCAGTTTATCAGACAAAAGGAAGAGACTTATACAATGCTGATAGGTGATAAACATATATGTCCTAATCTATAGAGCCAAACAAACCATTACATAGAGATTTCATGGACCAAAGAGAGAGAGGATACTTTCACTTATCCACACTTAGCTAAAAGAGGCACCAATTGGCATTTTGGTGGAGCATAAGCTTAGTTTGGCAGTGAGTTTACGGGAACCATGACACTGGAATGCTCGATCTCCTTAGCCATAGTGGGAGCGCTATAGCTTCGAAGACCTTAACCATAATCCTTTGAGCCCCAAAATTATGAGCAACGCATCCCCAACATATTTTCTGGTGCCACTAGCCCTCGAGCCATAGATGATGGAGCTACGGACAATTAGATTGTGGACTCGGGAGAGCTGAAGAACTAAAGCTCTGCTATCAGAGACTTGGAATTTTCTCCTCCGGTGAACTTTCAGACACCTTCCCTTGCCAATTGTTGCATATTCACTGAAGGAGAAATTAGGGGTGAACTGGACCAGACTGGCAATCACAATTGTCATCATCTCCTGATTAGAGGCTGCCAAGTGATAAAATATCTATGTGAATCTGGTAATGTCGGTAATGGTGCCCCCCGAAATGAAAGAAGGCAAAATATGCTATAGAAAAACGAACGTGGTAGTCTAGCTAGAGGAATTGTTCAGAAAGTTATGGAAATCGGATTATATTTAGAGAAAATTTAGCAAGGATTTTTGTAAATCCAAATTATAATTGTTAGCTTCAAATTTTTTGGTGTCCTAGACTTTTTTTATAGTACTGAATGCATTTTCACCATCCAAAACACTATTCAAACACTTCTTCTACAAGAGTTTTTGAAATTTTTTGCCTAGATTCTAACTACTTTTAGCCCTCTAGACAATTCAGCTACCTCATAAAATTAAAATTCCAACTGGTATCCCAAAGTGCCCAGGAAGATGTGAGAGGATGTTGAGGTCCAAAAGAGATGTAATGATACACAAAGTCACCACCTTTGAGAATACGAGAAAGCACCCAAAGATGGGCCAACGGAGGTATGCATGGCGGCTATGAAGACAATTGGCATGGTGGCTAAAGGGATTCATGGCCAACGACATAGAGAGGTAGACAATATTGTTTAACAAAAACCCAGGCATAACTAAATAAAGAAGCCACCTTACTATGACGTTGCCCTATGCTCGTAGCTCAAGGAGCCCAATTAATTATTGATGGCCATCATTTTCCTATGAGTCGAAGTTGAGCGTGTACCTGCACATCAACTTTGTTCATGAGCACTTCGTGTGAGGATTTATCCGAGTGTACATGTGCTTTGGATTGAGCGCTTAACAGGCAAGGTGTTCTGTGTAACCATACCTTTGCATCATTATAATAACGTTTGGCTAGAACTAGCACGCTATGTGGGGAAATTGTTTATTTTTTAAATATTATTATTATTATTATTATTATTAGTTTTAGTTTTAGTTTTAGTTTTAGTTTTAGTTTCAGTTTCAGTATTTTATCTTTGCATCATTATAATAACGTTGGGCTAGAACTAGCATCTAAATATTTTTATATTATTATTATTATTATTTTTAGTATTTTTTTAATAGGATAGTTGTTAAGTTTAAGTTGATCGAGAATGTTATCCAATAATATTTTGCAAAACATGTTTCAGAGTGTTATTAGATATTTCATTTGTTAGAATTTTTTCTAGATTTATGCAAAAGCTTTGTGAAGGTTATTCCTTTTGGTAAAAGGGAATATTGAAGTATTTAGAGGATCTCAGGATTTTGAACTAAAATATTTATGGTGGATGACTTCATTGGGATTGGATATTCAGATACATAGTTTGATGAGAACAAAGAAAAATGCTTGTTTACTTCATGCTATCTCATGAGTATTGGATCAACAATTGTCTCATGGATGTGACACAAATACTCAATAGTTAAAAATAATGGAGAAATGGTTATATGGTTGTAACATATCTCAGTTTAGGATTAGTTCCTAGAGTTTAGGAGCTTGTTTACAACTAACTATTTTTCAGTGATGTATTTAATATTGTAATATTCATTTGATGTAAGGTAGAGTGAACCTGAGAGTGAGTCTCCTCTTTGTTTGAGTGCAGTCTCCTAGGTGCCGTACACACCTGCAACTCTTTCATTTAATTCAAAGTGTGATTTTTATCTTAGTATGAGAGCTCAGGATAGAGATAGCCTCAATTTCTTTTTTAGGGATGTATCATTAGTTACATTTCTGTAGTGGTAGGAGTACATGTAAATGTGTCTGTGTGATCAGGTGGAACTGCAGTAACACCTAGAGTGAAGGGTCTCAGATGACTGATCATCTCTGAGCTGGAGAAAAGGTTGAGCAATTGGCGCTACCTTTTAAAGAAAAAGCGCGCCATTGGCGCAGGTTTGGGGCTGAAAAGCGTGCCAGGAAAATTATAACTAAAATTGGCGCGGATCCATGGCTGTTAAGCGCGCCAATTTCCATGGACATCGTGAATTTTTCTTTTTTGCAATTGGTGTGGATTTTTAGCTATTAAGAGCGCCATAGAGCCAACCTCTTTCTCTCTGGAAATCTGCAATTTTTGTTGCAGATCGGAGTTGCCCGGTGGAGGCACATGGAGATTCTGCTCGGTGGCAGCAGATTTGATTTGCCCGGTGGTGGCGAATTGAGGAGCCTTGATCAGCTCGGTGGTAGTAGATCGGATCTGCCCGGTGGTGGCAAATTAGGGTTCCGTGATCGGACTTGCCCGGTGGTGGCGAATCAGAGCTCTGTGATCTGCTCGGTGGAAGCAGATCGGTGTTTTGTCCGGTGGTGGCGCAGTGCAGCTCCTTGATCTGTTCGGTGGAAGTAAATCGCCCTTGCCCGGTGGTGGCGTGTTGGAGCTTGCTTGTTGATCTGTTCGGTGGTAGCAGATCGGTTTTGCCCGGTGGTGGCACAGTGAAGTCCCTAATCTGTTCGGTGGCAGCAGATCAGACTTTCCCGATGGTGGCACAGTGAAGTTCCTGATCTGTTTGGTGGTAGCAGATCAAACTTGCCCAGTGGTGGCCGATTGAAGTGTTTAGTTGGGCGAAAATGAACAATAGCATAGAATCATACATCCATGAGTCTCGCAAGCTCGATGGAACGAACTTCTCTAACTGGAAGTTCAAAATGCAAACTTTGTTCGAGAGTGCGAATACATGGTTGATTGTCTTGGGAAATGAGCAGAGAACTGGAACACCGGCCCAAGAACAAGATTGGGATAAGAGAGAAATAAAGGCGAAAGTCATACTGAAGATGTCTATCAAAGACAACATTATCCCCCATATCAGAGATTGCAAGTCGGCCGTGGATATATGGACCACAATCAAGAATCTGTACGAGACACAGAACACAAATCGTGTTCTGGCACTCAAGGGAAAATTGTTTGCATTAAAGATGGATGAGAATGAATCCGTTGGTGGATTCATGGCCAGAGTCAAGGATCTGAAAGACAAATTGGGAGCCATTGGAGAGAAGGTATCAGATTCAGATCTGGTTACACTTACACTGGACAGAATGACCGATGAATATCAGACATTCATCTCAGGGTTGTCAGCGAGAGAGAAAGCCCCCTCGTTTGATGACCTGACAGCGATTCTTCTCCAGGAGGAGGAACGACGACAGAATCTGAAAACTCAGAGTAATGACTTAGCTCTGATGGCGAAGAGGCGATAGTACAGAGGAAAGCAGCACTAGCACCAACATCAGCATCAGCAACCGCAACAGCAGCAGCAAAAAGGGGCCAGCTCTTTTCAAAAGAGACCATTCAGAGGTATGACTGGTAATTATGTTAAGAGATGTTTTTACTGTGGGAAGCCTGGCCACCAGATTAAAGAATGCTATAAGAGGCAGGCGAATGAAAAAAAGGCAAACAGAGGAAACATCAGGGGTGTTTTGCTGGAGAAGAGGATGACCACAGCCATGATCTTCGATTATTCACAGTCGACTGTGCACTTTCAGCATCAAAAGGAGATGAGGATAATATATGGTATGTCGATTCTCGTGCATCCTCGCATATGACCGGTAAGAAAGATTGTTTTGAGTTTCTTGAAGAGTCTGCATGTGGATCAAAAATTTACTTAGGAGATGACAGTGGGTATGAGATCAAAGGTTGTGGGATATTCCTGTAAAGCTACCTAGTGGTGACATCAAACATCTGAAAAATGTTTTATATGTTCCAGTAATTAAAAAGAATTTGATCTCTGTCTCTATGATAACAGACCAGGACATGCAGGTGCAATTCTTCAAGAATGGATGTGTCATTCATGATAGCCAATTGGAGACAGTTGCAACAGGAGTACGCGTGGGGAATTTGTACAGACTGGATGCAAGGAGCATACCACAACAAGCGATGGTTGCAGCGACATCAACAGTTGAAAATCTCTGGCATCAGAGATTTGGACATCTCAATTTACAAGATCTCATCTTACTCAAAAGAAAGGTATGGTCGATGGACTTCCTGCTTTACATAATATCAAACTGGAATGTGATGGATGTGCATTAGGGAAGATGCATAGAGATGAATTCCCTTTGCATGTTAACGGAAAAGAAAGGGACATCCTAGAACTAGTGCATACAGATATTTGTGGACCTATGCAGACTAGGTCTTTAGGAGGTGCATACTACTTTCTATTGTTTACAGATGATTGCACTAGGTTCTCTTGGGTATATTTTTTAAGCAAAAAGAGTCAAGCTTTCTGATACTTTAAAGAACTCAAATCTATGATAGAGAACCAAACAGGAAAAAAGATAAAGATTCTCCGCTCGGATCAAGGGGGAGAATACAGGTTAGGTGAGTTCATGAACTTCTGCAAGGAGCATGGGATTATACAACAATTCACAGTGCCACACACTCCACAGCAGAATGGAGTAGCAGAACGTAAGAACAGGACCCTTGTGGAGTGCGCGAGAAGTATGCTCCAAGGTAAGGGTATTTCTAATGGTCTTTGGGCAGAAGCCATTAATACTGTTGTTTATTTGAAGAATAGGAGTCCCACCAAATGTCTTGGCTTCAAAACCCCCTTTGAAGCACTGTTTGGACTCAAACTAGTAGTCGGTCATTTAAGAATATTTGGATCTAAAGCTTTTGCTCATATACTGAAAGAAGATAGGAAAATGCTAGACCCCAAAACCTTGAAATGTATATTTGTAGGATATGGCACAGAGTATAAGGAATACAGGTTATATAATCCTGTGACTCATAAAGTGTTTGCAAGCAGAGATGTCGTTTTTCATGAACAGACTAAAGATGGAAAGGAAGACTCTAGCAGTGACAGACACATTCCACTGCTGATAGAACTGAACAGTGAAGAAGAAGAAGAGCAGAAACACGAAGAAGTAGCAGCAGACAGTGTAATAAGTGATGATGCAGGCCCGGAGAGTGCTAAAACAGATAGAATTGAGGTAAGTCCTTTACCTAGAAAATCAGGTAGGAAGACTAGACTACCTGCTAAATTGAGAGGCTATGCTTTAATGTCCAAAATTGTAAACATTGTAGAACCTTCAAACTATGAAGAAGCAAGTAAATCAGATGAATGGAGGGCTGCAATGCATGAGGAAATGGAATCAATATATAAAAATCATACTTGGGATTTAGTTGAGTTGCCAGAAGGAAAAACCCCTATAGGTTGTAAGTGGCTCTATAAACCTAAGATAAATGCAGATGGGAGTGTAGAAAAATACAAAGCTAGACTGGTAGCAAAGGGTTATTCACAGTGAGAAGGAATAGATTTCGATGACACCTTTGCCCCTGTAGCTAAACTAAATACAATTAGAATGCTAATCTCTTTAGCAACAAAACATAAATGGAAGCTACACCAGCTAGATGTTAAGTCTGCATTTCTGAATGGAGAATTAAAGGAAGAAATATATTTAGTACAGCCTCCTCGTTTTGTGAAAAAGGGGCAGGAGCATTTAGTGTGTAAATTGCATAAGGCACTTTATGGTTTGAAACAAGCACCCAGGTCATGGTATGAGAAAATTGATTCATTTTTTATACAGCATGGTTTTCATAGGAGCCTCAACGATCCGAACCTGTATACCAAGATAAATAAATAGAGGCAAATCATTTTGATTTTTTTGTATGTGGATGACATGATTATGACAGGAAATGAAAATAATTTGATCAAAGAAATCAAGCAGCAAATGTCACAGGTATTTGAAATGAAAGACCTTGGAGATCTTCATTATTGCCTAGGTTTGGAGGTGTGGAGAGATTCTGGTCAAACTTTTCTAACCCAAGGAAAGTATGCCAGAACCCTGTTGGAAAGATTCAGAATGGAACAGTGTAAAACGACAGCAACACCATTGCAACAGAACCTCAAGATAAGCAGTGACGATGGCACAAAACAGGTGGATGCCATTTTGTATAGACAGCTAGTCGAAAGTCTGATCTATCTCACGACAACTAGGCCTGATCTGGCATACTCTGTTAGTGTGCTGAGCCAGTTTATGTCCAGACCACTTGACAGTCACTCGAATGCAGCAAAATGTGTGTTGAGGTACCTTAGTGGTACTTGTAATTATGGTCTTTTATACACTGACATTTCTGATGTTACTTTAAAAGGTTATTCAGATTCAGATTAGGCAGGCAACCTCGATGATCGTAAATCCATCACAGGATATGCATTTAGTATTGGATCCGGGGTTATTTCGTGGAGTAGAAAAAAGCAAAGTACTGTAGCATTATCATCATGTGAAGCTGAGTACCATGCGTTGTGTGCAGCAACATGCGAAGCCATCTGGTTGAGGAGATTGCTTAGCGATGTAGGCAAAAGTCAGAAAGAAGCAACCAACATCAAAACTGACAAACAAAGCACAATAAAGCTTGCATACAATCCAGTTTTTCATAAAAATACTAAACATATTGAGACTCAGTTTCATTTTGTTCGAGAAAAGATAAAGTCAAAAGAAATATGTGTGGAGTATTGTAACACTTGTGATAATTTAGCTGACATTTTTACTAAGTCTCTAGGGCGAGTAAAGTTTGAGATATTTAGAGGGATGTTAGGAGTGCAAAATAACCCTTTCTCCATTAAGGGGGGGAGTTAAGAATAATGGAGAAATGGTTATATGGTTGTAACGTATCTCCTTAGTTTAGGATTAGTTCTTAGAGTTTAGGAGGTTGTTTACAACTACCTATTTTTCAGTGATGTATTTAATATTGTAATATTCATTTGATGTAAGGTAGAGTGAACGTGAGAGTGAGTCTCCTCTTTGTTTGAGTGCAGTCTCCCAGGTGCCGTACACACCTGTGAGCTGCAACTCCTTCATTTAATTCAAAGTGTGATTTTTATCTTCAATTCTGACATATTCTATGACATTTTCAGAATATGTGGCAGTTGCAGAAGCAACAAAACACAATGTGTGGCTCAAGAAAATACTAAAAAAATTAAAAGAAGAACAAGTAAATTCTTCTCCTCTTCCAGTTACAATAATTTTGCAACCAACTTGTTGAAGAATCCCAAGTTTCATCATAAAAACAAACAAATAAACACAAAATATTATTTGATTTGATATCATGTAGAGTTCAAAACTATTCATTTAAGATGTTGTTGCACTCATGAGAAAACTAACATCTTTACCAAAATACTAGAAAAAAAACTTTGGAAAGTAAAATAAAAATATTTTAACCTATAAACACTCGTCCATTTTGCTATTAAAAAGTATGGAAGACAAAATACTTTAGGGTTATATTTGTGTAAATAAATTATAAATAGATAAAATATGAGGAATGAGTCCCTGTAGATGGATAAATAGATAGAATGGAAAAAAAAATCAATAAACGTTATTTATCATGTAAAGCCATAATTTGACAAGACAAAAAAAGAAAATAGGGAAAAATTTTGTGAACACTATAGAAGTCATTCAGATGCTAGCTCTGCGTGCAACAACCCCCGACCTAAAACTGATGTTGATGACAGCATACAAACCCAATTAAATGCAGGCAAAATAATTTACTACAAATTAGGATCTAATAAACTAAAGCCAAACCATTCCTAAGGCAGTTCCTAGTTACACAGCGCCAAACATTTAATTTAAATCCATAGCTGGTGTACTAAATGCTTAATATCCAAAACCTGTCAGTATATATGCCACACCGTTGATCTCCAACACAAAGAGATACTAGAATGTAAATGAAATGCCAACTGGAAAAAAAATTCCACAAGAGGCCTGAAAGATAATGAGAACATAGGGATGACCTCTCACTAGGGCCAAACAGTAGAGCTAAGGAATGAACTCCAACAAAATAAAAAAGACAAAGCGAAATGGCATCCAACACAGCACTAAATAATTTCAAGAACCCTAGAACCACAATTCAATAGACCCATGACATATATGTTGAGGTCACAAGACGTAGCAGGATAAACATGTTGGAATTTAATTCCAACTGCAACATAAACAGCTAGACAGAAATCCGATTTGTTGATGCAACAGAAACAGCTGGACAAAAATCTGATTTGTTGATGCAACATAAACATCGGGACAGAAATCTGATTTGCTGTAGATATTCTAGACTGTTGGATGCCTCAAAGTCATGCTTGATATTTTGCACATTAATGTGCATTAAATTCTCAGAATTAAATTCCCCTTTAACAGCCAACTTCATTTCTTCAAAAAGCATCACCGCTTGCTGCAATCAATACGCAGATAAGCTTTAGAAGATATTTATATTATTTTATTGTTTAAAGTCAAATATGAACAACAGTTCTTTTCTATATATATAGAATGTTAGAAGTATGAGAATGTTAAGAGAGAGTCTGAGAAAAAGACAGAGAAGAAGGCAGAGCAGGGAAAATAGCCATAAAGCAGAGTCGATGTGTTTTAGAGCAGCAATGCATTCTAAAGGTTGTTTCAGCAACTATCTGTGGTGTTTCAGCAACTGTCTGTGTGTTTCAGCAACTGTCTGCCAAATGCTGAAACACGAATCTGTGTTAAAAACAGACTCTGTAAAAACAAAGTATGGAGTTTTTAGTTATTCCAAAACTGTAGTTTTGAAGAAGTCTGTAATTTTTATTGTCATTTTTATGGTTAATAGAAACAAAGGTTCTCTCCATATCTTCTTTGACCAGATTTCTCTCATTTCTTTATGTTGAGTTGAGGAACTTTGCTTCCTTTGTTTTGTTCGAAATTATCATAAAATTTCCAAAAAGAACCAATACATTTTGCAAATGTTAGGAAATATATGTTAATCTGAATTTTTTGGCATTGTTTTTTCAGCCTAGAGATTATTGGAAAAAGATTAAATTAAAAAAAAAACAAAAGACAAATAATTCTATAAACTATTTTTAAGCCCAGGGAAAATTAAAATATCATTTTTAACCTAATAAATATTAAAATATCATCTCATTGTATATTAAAAAAAAGAGCCAATCCTCCCCCAATTTTATCATAAAAAACAACCTTGCATTACAACCTCAGTGAGAACACACCTACTAATCCACTCTCCAAAGACTCTGCTAGACTGAGGTTGGTGGCCCTACCCATAAAAAACAAAATGCTATTGCCCGCCCAAAATTAATCCGTTTTCATCATATGCGGATATTTGGCTGCCATTATCACCCCCAAAATTCATGTGTGTTTCTTTTGGAGTTATACATAGTTCATAATTCATATCTGTAATTTCTGAAAATTTTCACTAAAAATAAAAATAAAAAATACTCATAAAAAACTCTAATTTAAATTAAAGTTTTAGATAGAATTTTTATAATATAAAAAAGAAATGTAGATTCATTTCAATTTTTTTTTTTTTTTTTTTTTTAATTTAATATAAATAATATTAATTTAATTATTTCTTTAAATATATTTCTAATTTAGATATTATGTTCTTATAACTATTAATAACTATGAATTAATATAAATTATAATATAGTTAGTCTTTTATTAATTTTTTTAATAAAAATGTGAAATGTCTCATAAAAAAAAGTGTTTAGTTTTTAATCTTTATTATAGATTATCAATATTTACCAATTATTTAATTTATAAAATTATACTATCATTAATTTATACAACTATATCAATATAGCATAGTGTAATGCAATGGAGCATATTAGTCACAAAATAAAGTTGAGGATTATTTATCTAGAAACCACAAAAAAGAGACTACCTGAAGAAAAAGAGGAGATGTGGAGACAAAATAAGTCATGCTACATGGTTAAAGAGTGGTGATGAAAACTTGAAGTTCTTTTAGCACTATGCGAAAAGTTGTCAAGCACACAACACTATGTGAGCTTTTGATGACATTGAAAGTGGTAGAGTTACATCTTTCAAAGATTCAATAAAACTGGGCAAGAATCACTTAAGTAACTTGTATAAGGCCTCTCTCGAGGTGACTATTGTTGAGGTTATGTCTATGGATTTTGCCTTCCCTAGGTTCTCTGAGGCTAAAGAAAATTGATGTTTAATGGAACCAATATCTAAGGCTGAATTGCAAAAAGTCCTCCACAACTTTCAAAAGCATAAAAGCCTTAGACCTAATGGATGCTGGATTGAATTTTTCATGGGACTTTATGATATTATGGGAAATAACATTTAAAGAGTGGTAAATGACTCTTGACAAACTCGCAGAATTCTTGACTCCTTTAACTCTATCTTTATTGCTCACATCCCCAAATCATACTCTCCTCACTTCTTTGATGAATTTAGGCCCATTGTAGGTTTTAACCCTCTACCGAAATTACCTTCATACAAATCCTAAAACACATAAAATAAGCAATGTGAGAGCATAACACATAAAACACATATACACAGAGATTTTCCCCTAGATCCCAAAACCGGGACTACCAGCTTGATCTTTCATTATATTCTTTTCAATGTTACAATACATATTTACACATGCCGAAGCATCCAATAGCATGGACCGAAAAACATCGCGTCCAAAAAACATTTGTGAAAATCATGCATAAAACCATAGGTGGGTCCGCCCAACCTAACATAGGTTCCAAAACCAAAATATTTCGGGGTGCTATCCCAGACCCCATAAATTGGGGTTACAGGTACACCTCAAACCCCATGTGAGCCCCTGTCTAACCCCCTGGTTAACTACGTGGGCTAGTCATGGAAAGAATATAACACAACCCAACATTCCCCACTTGTTATTTTTTTTCCACAGGGCGCCACAAGAGAGCTTAGTCATTTTTCCAGCCCTGAAATGCCCATTGTCTCTCTACACCAAGAGAACTTCTTAGAGCTCACAGATTTTGTCAATGCATCTGCAGTATTCTTCAAAGTCTCCACCTTTACCAGCAACACCTTTTTGTCTTCTATCATATCTCTCACGAAGTGATACTGAACATTAATGTGCTTTGTCATTGAATGATATACAAGGTTCTTTGCCAAAAAAATTTCACTTTGGTTCTCACAGTCTATCCTTATATCTTCTTGTACTAACCCCATACTTAAACACAATCTCTGCAACCAAACTGCTTCCTTGCTTGCATGAGTGGCTACCATGTATTCTGCCTCTGTAGTTGATAGTGCCACTAACGATTGTTTCTTATTGATCCAATTGACTGCACCTCTAAATAGGTTAAACACATACACACTTGTAGATCTTCTCTGATCTAGATCTCCTGCCCAGTATACATCAACAAAGCCATGAATATCCAACACTCTGTCCAATCCTGGTCTTCCTTCGTAGCAAAAACCATAATCACTAGTGCCACGCAAATACCTGAAAACCCGCTTCACTGTTGTCCAATGCTCCTTCCCTAGTTTTGACATAAACCTGCTCAATACTCCCACTGCATGTGCAATGTCTGGTCTAGTACATACCATTGCATACATTAGGCTA
>APFE030264875.1:7524-59149 GCA_000404065.3 Pinus taeda | reverse complement strand
AGCTTCCTCTTTATCTAATCTCTTTTAATTTCCATACCCAAAATATAGTTTGCAGCACCAAGATCTTTCATGTCAAATTTGGAGGACAATTGGGTCTTCAAATCCTGGATAATTTATTTGTCATTTCCAACTAGCAACATATCATCCACATACAAGACTAGATAAATAACATGGTCACCAATTAATTTAAAATACACACAGTGATCTATTTTTCTTCTAGTGAAGCCATGTCCCTGTATAAATATATCAAATTTCTGATACCACATCCTTGGTAACTATTTTAACCGATACAGAGACTTCTTTAACTGGCATACCGGTTCTTTCTTACCCTTCACCGCAAAGCCTTCAGGTTGCTCCTTGTATATTTCCTCTTCCAGATCCCCATGAAGAAATTTTGTCTTCACATCCATTTGTTCTACCTCAAAATCAAAAGAAGCAGCAACAGATAAAAGTAATCTAATAAAAGTTAGTTTGGCAACATAAGAAAAAATATCATCAAAATCAATTCCCAGCACCTGGGAATAACCTTTTGCTACCAACCGATCTTTGTATTTCTCTACCTTTCCTTCTGCATTTGTCCTCTTCTTGAAAACCCATTTGCTACCAATGGGTTTCCTTCCAGCAGGAAAATCCACCAGATCCCAAGCTTCATTTTTGTTCAAAGATGCCATTTCATCAACCATGGCCTCTTTCTAGAGTTTTCCATCCTCTGAATCCAATACTTCCTTCACAATTCTGTGATCATCATCAGTAACAGACAAAGAAAAATTTGAATAGAAATCAAATGGACTATACCTATTTGGCTGCCTTCTTTCTCGAACTAATCTTCTCACACCCAGAAATTGTGGCTCTTCATCTACTGATTCCTCCTCTGCTGTAGAGTCTGATTCTTCGTCCTTTACCTCAAACTCTATCTTTTCAGGTTCCTTTGGTTGGAATTTATGTTTAATAACATTTTTCACCTCTTTGAACACCACATCTCAACTGTACACAACCTTCCTTGTTGCTGGGTTCCAAAGCTTATAACACTTTAAACCATCCTTATTCCCAATAAAGATGCACTTTTCAGATTTACTATCCATCTTGGTTCATTTCTCCTTTGGAACATGTACATATGCATCACATCCAAATACCCTCAGATGTGAAAAAGATGGTTTCTTACTAGTCCATACCTCTTGTGGAGTCTTATCCTCCAACGCTGATGAAGGTGACCTGTTGACCAGGTAGCAGTATCCACTGCCTCTTCCCAGAATTCTTGTCCTAACTTGGTAGGACTAAGCATGCTTCTTGCCCTTTCCATCAACGTCTTATTCATTCTTTCTCCAACTCCATTTTGCTAAGGTGTATATGGAGTAGTCTTCTGTCGTGCTGTACCACGCTTCTTATAGAATTCTTCAAATTCCTTACTGCAAAACTCTCCACCATTATCTATCCTCAGCACCTTTATCTTCTTCTCTATCTTATTTTCCACGAGAGCCTTAAATTCTTTAAACCTGTCAAGGGCTTCAGATTTCTTCTTAAGGAAATATATCCATGTATTCCTTGAGAGGTGATCTATAAATGATACATAGTACACAGACTTACCCAGTGATGGAACCTTCACAGGTCCAAACACATTACTATGCACAAGTTCTAATATATATTTTGCCCTCTTACAACCAAAGGGGAAACTCACTCAATTCTGCTTCCCATATACACAATTTTCACAGAAATCAAAATCCAGAGAGCTATTACTCATACCTTCTACCATACCTTTACCATGAAGTATTCAAGGGCCTTTCTCTCCAATATGTCGAGGCATTTGATGCCACAGCATGGTCTACTCTCCAGAGACCACTATATTTTCTACTTCACATTCAGGAACCACAGAACTGTTGCACCCATCAACAACTGTGCTACCTTGCAGCTTGTACAGAGTTCAAATCCGAACTCCCCACATCAATACCAGTGCTCCCCGAACCATCTTGTAGGTATCCTTCTCAAACATTGTTTTTACATTTGCATCATCTAGCTTGCTTACAAAAATTAGATTTTTGGCCAATGTAGGAATATATAGAACACCCGGAAGTGTTCAAACTCTTCCACCTTGAAACTTCAACTTTACCTTTCCACAACCAATTATTTTAGCCTTCCTATCATTCCCCAAAAAGACATCATCACCATCATATTTCTCATACTCGCAAAACCACTCTCTGTGGGAAGTGAAGTGAAAGGATGCACTCGAGTCAATCAAGCATGCCTCATGATCTACATGTGTACTTGAAGAAGCCAAGTACACATCCCCACCTTCATCTGAGGTGGTTTTCGCCTCTGCAGAAGGAGCATCAGTAGATTCGTTTCCTTTATCAGGAGCTTTAGATTTACAGTCCCTTTTGAAGTGCCCTTCCTTTCCGCATTTCCAGTACACCACCTTTACAGGTTTTCCTAGAGATTTAGATCTCCCTCTAGCTTTAGATCTCCCACTCGATGACTTATTTTTGTTTCTGTTCTGGGACCGTCCTCGTATAGACAAGGCATCACCATTCTGGCTCTCCATATTTTTTCGTCTCATCTCCTCCGTCAGTAAGGATGAGACTATTTCATCAAACTGCAAGGTAGTTGCGTTGCTACCTATTGCAGTAACCAAAACTATCCCACGAATCTGGTAGAGAACACAACAAACTAATTCACTTGTCTTCATCTAAAATTTTAATATCAATAGATGCTAACTGACTTACCTTAGTATTAAATGCATTCAGATGCTCTGTCATAGAGTCTTCATCTTTCATCCTCAGGTTATACATCTTTTTTCGCATGAACAGTTTATTCACCAGAGACTTAGATTGGTACAAAGTCCATAACTCGTCCCACAAAGCCTTCACCGTAGCTTCCCCTAATACATTCAGCAATACTAAATTTGAGACACACAATTGTATTATGCTCTTTGCCTTCCGATCCAACTTCTTCCATTCTTCATCGGACACTCTCGTTGGTTTAGTACACGAATCTACTGTGATCCACTGATCTTTATCCACCAATAGATCCTCCATCTTGAGTTTCCACAACTCAATGCTCTGACCATTAAATTTCTTGATCTCTATCTTTCCACCGCTCACCATCTTCTTTCACCACCAGAATCGATCTCACACATCTACCACTGAACAGGTTCTACCACAGGCCTGAGTGAAAACCCCTCAGCAACAAAGGCATCCCCTTTAAGCCAAAAATAGCTCTGATAGAAATGTCCATGGTATTGGACGCGATGGTTTTTGATCCATGGTATTGGATGCTTCAGCATATGGAACACGGGGCATGTTCTTTGCCAAGAAAATTACACTATGGTTGTCATAGTCTATCCTTATAGCTTCCTGTACTAACCCCATACTTGAACACAATCTCTGCAACCAAACTTCTTCCTTGCTTGCATGAGTGGTTGCCATGTATTCTTCCTCTGTAGTTGATAGTGCCACTACAGATTGTTTCTTACTCATCCAACTTACTGCACCTCCAAATAAGTTAAACACATACCCACTCGTAGATCTTCTCTGATCCAGATCTCTAGCCCAGTCTCCATCAACAAAGCCATGAATATCCAACACTCTGTCCAATCCTAGTCTTCCTTGGTAGCACAAACCATAATCACTAGTTCCACACAAATACCTGCAAACCCGCTTCACTATTGTCCAATGCTCCTTCCCTAGTTTTGACATAAACCTGCTCAATACTCCCACTGCATGTGCAATGTCTAGTCTAGTACAGACCATTGCATACATCAGGCTACCAAATGCACTTGAATATGGAACATGGGACATGTCCTCTTTCTCTTCTTGTGTCTTGGGACACTGTTTAGCATATAACCTCACAACTACAGGAATAGAAACCTTCACCGGTTTAGAATCCTGCATATTAAACCTCTGCAATATTGTCTCGACATATTTCCTATGGTTTAACTAGAGCTTCCTCTTTGTCTAATCTCTTTTAATTTCCATGCCCAAAATATAGTTTGCAGCCCCAAGATCTTTCATGTCGAATTTGGAGGAAAATTGGGTTTTCAAATTTTGGATAATTTCTTTGTCATTTCTAACCAAAAACATATCATCCACATACAAGACTAGATAAATAAAATGGTCACCAATCAATTTAAAATACACACTGTGATCTACTTTGCTTCTGGTGAAGCTAAGTCCCCGTATAAATGTATCAAATTTCTGATACCACATCCTTGGTGATTGTTTTAACCCATACAGAGACTTCTTTAACTTGCATATCAGTTCTTTCTTACCCTTCACTGCAAGGCCTTCAGGTTTCTTCATGTATATTTCCTCTTCCAGATCCCTGTGAAGAAATGTTGTCTTCACATCCATCTGTTCTACCTCAAAATAAAAAGCATCAAAAATAGATAAAAGTAATCTAATTGAAGTTACCTTGGCAACAGGAGAAAAAATATATTACCAAAATCAATTCCTGACACTGGGAATGACCTTTTTCTACCAACCGAGCTTTGTATTTCTCCACCTTTCCTTCTGCATTTGTCTTCTTCTTAAACACCCATTTGCTGCCAATGGGTTTCCTTACAGCCAGCAACTCCACAAGATCCCAAGGCTCATTTTTCTTCAAAGATGCCATTTCATCAACCATGGCCTCTTTCCAGATTTTTCCATCCTCTGAATCCACTGCTTCCTTCATAGTTCTGGGATCATCATAAGTAACAAAAAAAAGCAAAATTCGAACAGAAAGCAAATGGACTATACCTATCTCACTGCCTTCTTTCTCAACTGATCCTCTCACACCCAGAGTTTGTGGCTTTTCATCTTTTGATTCCTCCTCTGCTGTAGAGTCTGATTTTTCCTCCTTTAGCTCAAACTCTATCTTTCCAGGTTCCTTTTGTTGGAATTCATGTTTAATAACATCTTTCACCTCTCTGAACACCACCTCTTCGTTGTACATAGCCTTCCTTGTTACTAGGTTCCAAAGCTTATAACCCTTTAAAGCATCCTGATACCCAATAAAGATGCACTTTTCATATTTACTATCCAGCTTGGTTCGTTTCTCCTTTGGAACATGTACATATGTATCACATCCAAATACCCTTAGATGTCAAAGAGAGGGTTTCTTACCAGTCCATACCTCTTATGGAGTTTTATCCTCCAATGCTGATGAACGTGATCTGTTAATTAGGTATCATGCTGTCTCCACCCCCTTTGCCCAGAATTCTTGTCCTAACCCAACACCACTAAGCATGCTTCTTGCCCTTTCCATCAATGTCTTATTCATTCTTTCTGCAACTCCATTTTGCTGAGGTGTATATGGAGTAGTTTTCTGCCGTGTTATACGACACTTCTTACAGAATTCTTCAAATTCCTTACTACAAAACTCTCCACTGTTATCTGTCCTCGGAACCTTTATCCTCTTCTCTATCTGGTTTTCCACCGGAGCCTTAAATTCTTTACACCTATCAAAGACTTCATATTTCTTCTTAATGGAAATATATCCATGTATTCCTTGAGAAGTCATCTATAAATGATACATAGTACACAGACATACGCAGTGATGGAACCTTCATAGGTCCAAACACATCACTATGCACAAGCTCTAATATCTATATCTCCCTCTTACTACCAGAGGAGAGACTCACCCGATTCTGCTTCCCATATATATAATTTTCATAGAAATCAAAATCCAGAGAGCTGTTACTCATACCTTCTACCATACCTTTACCATGAAGTATTCAAAGGCCCTTCTCTCCAATATGTCAAGGCCTTTGATGCCACAACATGGTCTTCTCTCCAGATACCTCTAGATTTTTTGCTCCACTTTCAAGAACCACAGAACTATTGCACCCATCAACAACAATGCTACCTTGGAGCTTGTACAAAGTTCCAGTTTGAACTCCCCGCATCAATACTAGTGATCACCTAACCATCTTGCAAGTATCCTTCTCGAACACTGTTTTTACACTTGCATCATCCAACTTGCTTATAGAAATCAGATTTTTGGCCAATGCGGGAATATGCAGAGCACCCAGAACTATTCTAACCATTCCACCTTGCAACTTCAACTGTACTTTTCCGTGACGAATGATTCTAGCCTTCCTATCATCTCCTAAGAAGACATCACCACCATTGTATTTATCATACTCGTAGAACCACTCTCTATGTGGAGTGAAGTGAAAGGATGCACCTGAGTCAATAAACCATGCCTCATGATCTACAAGTCTACTTAAAGAGGTGAAGTACACATCCCCACCTTCATCTAAGGTGGCTTTCACCTCTATAGAAGGAGCATAATCAGATCCCTTTCCTTTATCGGGAGCTTTAGATTTACAATCCCTTTTGTAGTGCCCTTCCTTTCCACATTTCCAACACACCACCTTTACAGGTTTTCTTGGAGATTTAGATCTCCCTCTCGATTTAGATATCCCACTCGATGACTTATTTTTTGTTTCTGTTCTGGGACCGTCCTCGTACAGACAAGGCATCACCATTTTGGATCTCCATATTTTTTCATCTCATCTCCTCCATCAACAAGGATGCGGCTATTTCATTAAAATCCAAGGCAGTTGCTTTGCTACCTATTACAATAACCAAACTATGCCATGAATCTGGTAGAGAACACAACAAATTGATGCACTTATCTTCATCTAAAATTTTAATATCAACGGATGCTAACTGACTTACCACAGTATTAAATGCATTCAGATGCTCTCTCACAAAGTCTCCATCTTTCATCCTCAGGTTATACAACTTTTTTCACAGGAACAGTTTATTCACTAGAGACTTAGATTGGTACAGAGTCCCTAACTTGTCCCAAAAATCCTTCACTATAGCTTTTCCTGATACATTCAACAATATTAACTCTGAGACACACAATAGTATTGTGCTCTTTGACTTCTGATACAACTTCTTCCATTCTTCATCAGACACTCCCGTTGGTTTAGTACCCAGATCAACCACAATCCACTGATCTTTATCCACCAACAGATCCTCCATCTTGAGTTTCCACAACTGAAAACTCTGACCATTAATTTCTTGATCTCTATCTTTCCACTGCTCACCATCTTCTTTCACCACTAGAATTGATCTCACAAATGTCCCGCTGAACAATGTCTACCACAGGCCCGAGAGAAAACCCCTCAACAACAAAGGCGTCCCCTTGAATCTAAAAATAGCACTGATACCAAATGTAGGTTTTAACCCCGTACAAAAATTACCTACATATGAATTCTAAAACACATAAAATAAACAATGTGAGAGCATAACACATAAAACACATATACAAAGAGATTTTCCCCTGGATCCCAAAACTAGGACTACCAGCTCGATTTTTCATTATATTCTTTTCAATGTTACAATACATTTACAAGGTTATTGCAAAAAACATAGGTGATAGGTTGAAGCCAATCTTATCAAAAAATGTATCGAAGGAACAAATTTCTTTCTTGGAAGGCATGTAGATTCATGAGGCTATTGGGGTTACTCAGGAAGGGCTTCACAATCTAAAGTCAAACATTTCTAAAGGCCTAGTGAGCAAGACTAACCTTTCCAAAGCATATGATAGGGTCAAATGGATATACATCAGGTTACTTATGACTCATCTGGGCTTTGAAGTACCTTTTTTTAGTTGGATAATGAGCTGCATTACCACGATATATTTTGTTTTTCTTATCAATAAGTTGGCTATTTCTTTATTCCATGCTCAACATGGCATATGAGAGGGTTGTTCTCTTTCTCTGCTAGTATTTTTGTTGGTAGTTGAAGGCCTTAGTAGATTGTTAGCTGAGGCAAAAAGGAGAGGAGATTTAAGGGGTGTTGTTTTAGTTGAGGACCTTTACATCACTCTTATATTATTTATGGATGATATGCTATTATTATGTGATGATTCCACGAAATATCTTGCTACTATCAAAGAGACCTTATCACTATTCGAGAAAGATACTACAATGCAGCTAAATCATCAAAAATATACTCTTTCCCCTCTTTTATTATCTAGGGATGAGTCTATCAATGTTCAAAATATTTTCCCTTTCAATCTAACATTTTTTATGAATACCTTAAGTATTTGGGATTTCATTTAAAAGCCAATGACCACAAAAAGGTTGACTAGCTCTCGCTAATTGCTAAGATTGAAAAACCATTAAAAGCATGGAGTCTTATATGATTGTTTAGAGCTCACAAATTGGTTCTCATTAAATCAATACTTGAAGCTTTTCTGATTTTCTGGATGTATTTATCATGGATACCTAAGGGCATATTGAATTTTGTTCATAAAAGCTATTGCAATTTTTTATGCTTGGGGAAGAAGGAGAGATAAGTCTTCCCATGGGAAAAATGGGATATAACTTCCCTACCTAAGAAGTGGGGAGGATGGGAGATTAAAATTATTCACTTGTTTGCAAAGGAATTGGCCATGAAGCTTGGTTAGAGACCAATTTCCATTGGTTATTTGTGGATTGATGTTGTCCATAAAAAATACATTCACCCTTCTACTCCTAAAGAATGGATTAGTTCCCCAATCAAGAAGACAAGAAATCTCTCGGTTATTTGGAAAGTCGTATTATCTCCATTCTTTATGGTAGAAGAAGGTCTTGCCTAGAAGGTCAAGAATGGGGAGAAGGTAAGGATTGAAATTTATACATGGGTGAGTTGTGATGAAAATTTACATTTGTCTCATGAGTTGGTTGAATTTCTACATGCAAATGTGAGGTTCACATGAACCAAGTGTTAGATAATGCATAAACCTCAATCTTGGCATAATGATAGGTTGATGCAAACTAGTTAAACTTACCTTTAGAACACTTTGAACAATAGCAACATTACATTGCTAGTCTTAAGATTTCCCATGTACGCCTTAGAGAAAGAGAAGATTCTTTATGTTGGACAAATTCCCCATTTGGGGCGTATTATAACAAAATTGGGCTACATTTTAATCATTAATGAAAGGAGATAAAGGAATTTGGTCTTGTGGTGGAAGAAATTATGCAAGTTATGTTGCATGACCAAAGCTTGTATTTTTTAATGGTGCATACTCAAAAATAAAGTCCTTATTAGAGATAATCTAGAAAAAGATGTATTGTTGGGTCATGATGGTGTGCCCCATGGAAAATTATGAGGAAACACTAGATCATCTTTTCCTATCCTATCCCTTTACACTCAAAGTTTGGCACTCTGTTAGGACTTCCTTAGGTATAAGGTCAAATTGGGAGGGTGCATCTTATCAAGATGCTTGGCAACTTTGGTGGTCACAAGCAAGCCCAAAAAAGAACAGGTTCTTACTACCTCTCATTTGTAAGGGTATATGGCTCTCAAGTAACTCTAAAATATTTCAAGTTAAATATAATACACCTAACAAGGTTGTTGGATGGGCTATTGCCACTTTTTTTTCTTATATTTGCAGCTAAAACTACCCACCACCCTTAAAATATCATTGTTGAAGTTATTAATCAATCATACCCCTAAGATTTCTTTGACATGGCCTTTGTAGCTGGAGGTGAAGGTGGTGGTGGGATGGGGGTTGTCTTATAGCAGGATTGTTTTTCCAAGATTCAGAGTAGGTTGGGTCGTGGCACCTATAATTAATCTAAACTTATGAGCATCTAGCTTCTTCTTTTGTTTTCTATTGAAAAGTGTGTTCACATGTTGCAGAGTTTTGGTGGTTCAAATATTGTAATAAATTGGTTTAATGAGACATCGATATATCACATGCACACATTGCTCCCAACCATTGAAGAGATCTTACATTTAAAAGAATTTTTTTATGACATCTCCTGTTTTCATATTTATGGGAAAACAAGTACCATTGCAGACACTTTATCTCAAGGAGGTGCTTCACAAAATTTAGCCATTCAGAAGATCACTAAGCAACTAGATGTTCATGTCTCTGAATGTTATCATACACCCTTCATAGAGGGCCTGAATCTAACCACATAATTGCTACAGAATCAATTTTATTTATTTATGATTATTCTAAATATAGTCCCAGATGACTGAGGGGTCATGTATCTTATGGTTGTTTATATTTCTCGTGCATATTAGTTGATAGACATTTTTGTCTTTAGGGCAAGAGAAAAGGACTTACTAGTCCCCTTTTTCAATTTGATAGCCAATTTTGGAGTGCAGTTGAGTACACATATAAAAGGTAATTTTCACTCTATGATGAAAGTTATAATTTTTTTCTTTGGGGAAAAAATATATAATGTAATGTAGTGAATATCCATAATGAGATGCAATATGTGTGTGTGTGTGTGTGTGTGTGTGTGTGTGTGTGTAGAGAGAGAGCGAGAGAGAGAGAGAGAGAGTAATAACCATAATGCAATGCAATAACATATGTATATAGCCTTGATTAATTATATTAATAAATGCAATTCGATTACTTATTAGATTACTACCTCTACCGAGTATAACTTAATATATTCAGTATCATGTAAAGATTTTTGGTTAGTTAGATTTAGCTCCTAATTTTACTGTGTAATTTCTATTCACAAAGTTAGTTAGATTCGTTGGATAGTCAATTTATCTTAATGTCTAACTTGCTGTATAACTATGATATTGTGATTATAATAATAATAATAATAATAATAAGTTTTATTTAGTTGATTTTACTTATCCTCTACTTATAATATTTTAGTTTCTTTTTTCCCTTGAATTATTAATCATTTCATAACTTCTCCTTAAATTTTCATTTCATAATATTTTTAATATTATCCTTATTGTGTAAAAGGATATCACCATTAAACCCCACTAGTCTAACTAAAACTAGAAATCCATATTTCTATCACCTCTAAACCAAAAATATTAATAACAATTATTTATACATATAGCTATATACCACTCTAAACTTATTAAATATTTATAAAAATTATATATATATTATATATATATATATATATATATATAATATATATATATATATATAATTTGTTTTAATATTATTATTTTTTTATCAACATGATTTACATAGAGAGAGTATAGGTATTAAACTAATTTATTATATAATGTGTGGATATTTTTTTTTTTTTTTTATGAGATAAATTAATTTCTTTTAATTTCTTAAATTAAAATAGACATTGTGAAAATTTATAATTCTATTTAATCACTAAGAAGTTTGAATATGTAATTTTATTTTATTTTTTATATTTTTGTGTTTTGAACTTTGTATTATATTTTGAAAAATGATATCGTGTTTAAGATAATTTATATCTTTAGCCACATTAAATTAGGGAAAAAAGAGTATCGATTTTAAAATAGAAAGACTAAATGCAAAAAAATCATGAATTGTTAGAAAGTTAAAAGACATGTTGTTACTTTATAGATAGCAAAAAACAACAGTTTAATTCATTCAAGAGAGTAGCAATAAGAGTCTATAATTTAAAATAAAATTGTCTAAAGAAACTGAAAATAATATCAGAAATGTGGTAGAGGCATCCCAAGGGAAAGCATAATAATTTAGAAATTAAACATCAAATTATAAAGAAAACTTGTTTCTTATGAGGACAAGAAAATTTCTAGGTTGATAGGATACCCTTCGACCTAACATGCTACTGGAATTAGGGAATTGGAGGTTGAAACAATCTCTAATCTAGTCAACCTACCAAGTTTGGCATTTAGCAAAATATTCTTCAACTCATCCAACCTATGCATGAGATTGACTTGAGTTTGGTGCCTATCCACAAAAATATTACCACGAATAAGTTTGACAAGCTAATAGAGGTTCACGATATGAAGGTAGTCGTTTTGTGACCCACAAAAGTTACCCATCTCTAGCACCAATGGAGTGACCCCCACCATAACATCTATGTGGAGGACCTCATACATTTGTTCACAAATTTCCTCTTCAAGAATATGAATTTATTATTGAATTATAGGTGGAGTGGGTTCTTTTTATCCATGAGTTGAGGGCTCAGCTCAAAATCATGCCCTAGAGACACCCATAATTCATCATCTTCCCCTCCTCTATGACAGTGTTCTCACTGACACGGCATGACTATAGGAGGAAAGAAACACAAGTGATACTCAACTAGTGTGGAGCTTAGAGATGGAGTAACTATTGGTACAATAAGGTAATTATCTTTTCAGGAGGGAAATAAGTTTGCCAAATACTATGAAAGTTTCTCACCTTCAGTAAAATTCATCAAAGATGGAGGGAAGTCTATGGAACAAGGCCACACAACAATTATGAAGGCCCAGATCCTTGGTCAAAGGACATGGTCGGCATTAGGAGAAACAATAGAGCTAAAATGTTAGTGACGAGGAAGAGCATCATGAAGGGTCTATAAGTCATCAACTAAGGCGAGGTCATACATTTCAAGTGCTCTCTACTAGATTGACTAGCAAATGAGGAACATTAAATTCTAATTCATGTGGTGGCATACAGAGTAGTGGGTCAGAGGGAAGCCCCATCATGACATCCTTTTCTCCTATTAAGATAATTCTAACACCCACCTCACGGTATGTAATTTTAGTTTTGAATTCAACCATTCTAACACATTTTAAACCAACCAATATACATCTTAACATCAGATATACCAAGCACCCAGAGGGATCAAATCTTCTTTCACTCTAAAAGAGGTTTGTACCTCAAGAGATTTGACCCCTCTTGGCACTTGGTAGAGCCAAAGTGAATATGGATCTAGACTCATTTAAATATTAATAATTAATTTATTTTTATTTTATTTTTTTTTTATGCATTTGTGAAGTCAAATTAAACTGAACACAAAAGGCTTAAAAATCTCTTCCATACTAATAGAGAGTGTCTCTCCCACAAACAAATATTATTAAAATAACAATATATATTTATATATAATATTATATATATAATAATATATATTATATATATATATATATTATATATATATAATATATCTATATATATATATATATAATTATATTATATATATTATATATATATATATATATATAATATATATATATATTATAAAAATTATAAAAAAAATAAAACTAAATAATTATTAATTAAATCCTATAAACAAAACTTCTCCATTAAAACAAAAATATCAATCTATAAAAACTTCCCACTCATACTTTTAAATTTAAGTTGGTGGACTTTCAACATCACACATTTAATGTTTATGGAATAGGATATCTTGCTCAGATTCCAACCTAGTGTAACCAAACCCTCGTACATACACTGCAGTTGAGTTATAAACAAGTGGTTTGTGGACACTGTTGTACCTTAAGAAACCAATTTCCTAGATGTAGAGAAATTGTGCTTAAGACATTAATAAATATTCTTTACTATCACTTATTTGTCACTTAGATATATGTTGTGTTCTCAAATGAATGACCTCGAGACTCGGTTTTTTACTCTCAACACTTAGGTGACAATGATATATCAGAATGCCATTTGATAGCTGAACATGAATGGTAAATGAAGAAAGCTTGAAGAAGTTAAAAATAATATGCTGCCTTACGCAGAAACTATTATCTGTAACTTAGAAGGATTATGAAGGAGAGAACTGAATCATGGACAATATGCTATTTAACACAAAACCTACTATCTATGACTCTTGGAGAATTTAAAGATGATATGCTATCTTGCACAAAAACTACTATCTGTAACTTAGAAAGAAAGGTGAAAATTTCAAGTACAAGAGTGCTCTTTCAAGGAACATTACCTCTATCTAGCTAAGCAAATAAAGACCTGCAGCTTCATTACCATACTTGAAGGAAGAAAACATAAGATGGCACATAACAGAGAAGTCCCAAAATCATACTGAGCAAATGCATGGAAAATTTTGATTCTTCATTAATCAACAATTATATCATGAATACAATGGCCTTGTCTCCGGGTTATCCAAAATTCCAACAACTCATTACAATTTCCTTTTTGAGATTTTACCTCTTCCCTCTTTGATAACTACCAAATCAGTTTTGGAAACTGATTTCTCAAAACAGCTAATAAAATGCTTTATCACAGTCATAAAACTATTTCCTATTTGAAATTATTCAACTTTATTACATATAAAATATTGAAACTCTGAACATATGTAAAACTGTGCTAAAAGCTTCGGAAGGGGTCGACATATATGTCAGGAGTGTTCTAATTGGTGGAAACACAAAGAAACCCAACCAATCACCTTTTCTTTTCATTTCACTCTAACATTGATTTTTCCCTTTACACAGTGAAATCGACGCAAACATTCGGTTACCATGGAACTCATAAAAGAATTAGCTCTGTTTAAAATCCATTGGTTCTACCTTTTCAACGGTCTTCTGACTCCCTTATGGACTCGATTAGACATAAATCTATATTTAATAATTCATCGGGTCCAAAACCCATCGCAAATTGCAATTGGCGCTTTCAATTGGTGTATTAACCCAAACCTTAACAATCTGCGATATGACAGACCCGTCGAAAGTATAAAGCATCGCATATATAATATCGGGTCTAGAATCCCCATTGCAAATCGCAATCAGTGGAATGAACCAACACATATACATAAGGTGTTCTACGGACCCACCGGAGTTATTAAACGCAATACATATATTTTTGGTTCCAGACCTTATCGCAAATTGTGATCAACGAAACCCGGGTGATACTTCATATTACTGCCCCATTGCAATTTCCGATTTCGATTTTATTGCCTCACAACCTTGGCTGAACCAGGGGTCAATTCTTTAACAATTGCTTTTTTGCGATTTCGATATATTACAAAAAACAAAATACTTCATTAATTTTAAACTTTGTGGGGGTAAAGAATACAAAGGAGCTTCATTGAGGTTGAACCCTTGGAGTGATTTTATGCCACAGATTGTTATAAAACTGATAAATAATGCTTAAATCAAAAGATAAGCTACAACATCTAGCTCCACATAGGGATATTGTTTTTTCCACAGAAGCACTAAGAACCACAGATTAATTCCTTTTCCTCGGGCATGGAGTCATTCATTGCTTGGCCAAACTTAACTGTGTGAAAATTTTGTACAGTGAACCCATGCCAATATTTGCAGTGATAGGATGCTTATGCTTTGATACAAAAATATTGAGAATCTTATATCAATAGCCTTAATTGGGCATGGAGTCTAAAGCTATGAAAACCCTAAAATTTGATAACTGAAACCTGATGATCTTGAAGTCTGACACCTCTGCAAACCAGTTTCCAACTGGGAAAGTCACCCTTATTCATCAACTAATGATTAAACTGAAGAAATGCAACTGGAAACCAAATGCTCAGCGCCTGAGCATATTTATGTACAAGTCCCTATATATGTACATGATTGATCTCCATCAGATGAAGTCAATCTTCCAATGGTGCCAGGTTAGCATTTCGGTGCTTCATCTAGAGCCATTTTTCCAGTGAAAATTTAAAAATAAATTCATCCTAAATGGAAAGTAAACTATGCATAAAATCAGCTCACAACAAAAATTAGGAGTATATCCATAAAATGATGTGTGTAGAGTTCTGATAAATTCTTCCATGTAATCTGCCACAGGATCTTCAAAAATATAACAAAAAATATGGCCCTAATCAGCTCCAAAAAAGAAATTCTCTATTTGTGAAGGTTCTTGCTCAAATAAAGCTTCTGATGGGAAAATATGCTCAATAGAACAATTAGTAACATATTTAAGAAAATGATCTATGACACTTTCATGTCTCCACTTTTCATCTCTAAGATTTGATTAAAAATAATTTGTAATTCTAACCTCAGGAAGAAAAATAATTTTTTTCTCATTACTATATTACATATGATCAACTTCAAATAGATTGTTCACCTTTTATCCATGGCCCTCATTATGTTCTACAATGCAATGATATACAACCTCTTTATCAACTTTCTTTGTACATAAGATAGCCTCTTTTGCTATGATATATGGCTCAATATATTGCTGTCCAACATAACGCACTTGCTGGTTTCTTCCTGTATTTTCAACACCTAACTAGTGAGCTTGAAGAGCTTCGTCCTATTCCCCATTTAAACCATTTTCATTATAGATAGGAGGATCATCAAATTTAACAAAATAGGAACACTGGGCATTTATTTGCAACTTAATTATTTCTTCCTCTTCTCAACTACTGAGCGTAAATTTTTTATGCATGTTTGAATTTTCCTCCATCTGAATACTCTCTTGATTTCCTTTATTCACTTGTTTTGCAAGGTGATATTCTTGTGGATTTGCCTTTTCTGAGGAAGTTGAAACTTGCTTCTCAATTTTATTTTCTTGACTTCTTGATCTTTTCCTCAATCTCAAGTCATATTTCTTATGTAGTTTAGTCTGCATAAAATCAAAGAATTGCTTCCAATACTCATGAATTTTATTTTCATCATGAATGGCATATATTTCATCATATTCATACTCTTCTCCTTTGATACCAAGTTCATCTTCATCTACTACATATAACATAGGTCTCTAAGAATTCTTATTTTCTAACTCTAACTTATTCAACCTATCTGACAAAGTTTTAATTACATTACAGATATCCTCCAATGTTTGACTTTGAGAGGATTCCATCTTTGCCTTTCCCTTGTCTTGCATAGGTTGTGCCTTTGGTGCTTTTCTTGCAACCACTATATTTGCTTCTATCTCTAGTGTGTTTGTTTTGATTTGATTAATCTGGCTATAACCTCTCTGAATGCTTGATATATTATCAACAAAATCATTAGTTTCATCAAAAAGATTATCTTTAGCCTTTAAAGTTTCTTTAACATCATAATATTCACAACAACCTTCAAAAATAAACTTGTGTGGATAATAAATTCTACAAGAAGAATTGAATACTGAATGGAAAACTTTCAAAGCTGAAATGCTTGCAAAAGGCAGAGACCTTAACCAAACCCTAGCTTCTAGGTCCAAACAATACAAAAACAACTTCATCTTCAGATCTTCATGAATGATGCCCTACTGCTCCATGCATTCGTGAAACTCTTGGAGATGCTGAGCCCAATCTTCATATTCCTTTCTAATGAATTTTGGAAGATACTCATTCCATGCAGAAAATCCAGGCATATAATGAGGATAGCCAGTGATCCCAGTAAAATCAAATGGATAAAATTTATGGACTAAGAATGTAGCGAGAGCCATTAAAACCCAGAAAAGAAAACTTCAAAGTGTAATAGAGTCGCCAATTAATGTTGTAAGTTAAAATCACAGGTGTGAATGTACAACCAACTACTAAAACTTGTCACTCTCAAGGATCAGCTTCAAACTTAATAAACATATGGACAAGTGTTCTTATTCAATTATTTTGCAAGTTGTGGTCTTTGTTACTCTTATGGAGTGCCCTCTTATTCCTTTTATTTTAAACATCCAAGTATTTCCTCCTCACTGAACAACCAAAAGAAAATATTGAAAAACCCAAGGAAAAGTGTTCTTGCCTTCTCTCCCTGGCAACGACACCAATTAATGTTGTACCCTAGGAAACCAATTTCCTGGCTGTAGAGAAATTGTGCTTAGGAAATTAATAAATATTATTTACTATCACTTATTTGTCACTTAGATATATGTTGTGTTCTCAAATGAAGGACCTGGAGACTTGTTTTTTTACTCTCAATACTTAGGTGACAAGGAAATATTAGAATACCATTTGATAGCTAATTATGAATGATAAATGAAGAAAACTTGAAGAAGTTAAAAATAGTATGTTGCCTTACGTAGAAACCACTATCTACAACTTAGAAGAATTATGAAGGTGAGAACTGAATCATGGACAATATAATGTATAACACAGAACCTACTATTTATGACTCTTGGGGTAGTTAAAGATAATATGCTGCCTTGCACAGAAACTACTATTTGTAACTTAGAAAGAAATGTGAAAATTTCAAGTACAAGAGCACTCTTTTAAGGAACTTTAACTTTATCTACCTAAGCAAATAAACACTTGCAGCTTCATTACCATACTTGAAGGAAGAAAACATAAGATGGCACATAATAGAGAAGTCAAAAAATCATACCCAACAAATGCATGGAAACTTCTGATTCTTCATTAATCCACAATTATATCATCAATACAATGGCCTTGTCTCTGGGTTCTCCAAAATTCCAACAACCCATTACAATTCCCTTTTCAGGCTTTTAACTCTTCCCTCTCTGATTAACTATCAATTCAGTTTTGGAAACTGATTTCTCAAAACAACTAATAAACCGCTTTATAACAGTAATAAAACTGTTTCCTATTTGAAATTATTCAACTTTATTACATATAAAATATTGAAACTTAGAACATATGTAAAACCATGCCAAAAGATTTCGAAGGGGTCCACATATATGTCGGGAGTGTTCTGATTGGTGGAAACACAAAGAAACCTGAACAATCACCTTTTCTTTGGATTCGTCTGTAACAACGATGTTTCCCTTTACATAGCGAAATCAACACAAACCTTCCATTACCGCAGAATGCAGAAAAGAATTAACTCTATTTAAAATCCATTGGTTCCACCTTTTCAACGGTCTTCTAACTCCCTTACGGACTCGATTAGACATAAATTTGTATTTATGAATTCATCAAGTCCGAAACCCATCGCAAATCGCAATAGGCACCTTCAGTTGGTGTATTAACCCAAACCTTCACAATCTGTGACATGGCAGACCCGCTGGAAGTACAAAACATGGCATATATAATATCGGGTCTGGAATCCCCATTGAAAATCACAATCGGTGGAATGAACCAACACATATACATAAGGTGTTCTATGGACCCACTAGAGTTATTAAATGCAATACATATATTTCTGGTTCCGAACCTTATCACAAATCATAATTAGTGGAACCTCGGTGATACTTCATACTGCTACCCCACTGCGATTTGCGATTGCGATTTGATCGCATCGCAACCTTGGCTGAACCGAGAGCCGATTCTTTAACAATTTCTTTTTTGCGATTTTGATATATTACAACAAACAAAATACTTCATTACTTTTAGACTTTGTGGGGGTAAAGAATATAAAGGAGCTTCATTGAGGTTGAAACCTCGCAGTGATTTTAGGCCAGACATTGTGAGAAAACTGATAAATAAGGCTTAAATCACAATATAAGCTACAACATCTGGCTCCACCTAGGGATAGTGCTTTTGCCACAGAAGCACTAAGAATTGCAGATTAGTGCCTTTTCCTCGGGCATGGAGTCATGCATTGCTTGGCCAAACTTAACTGTGTGAAAGTTTTGTATAGTGAACCCACGCCAATATATGCAGTGATAGGATGATTTTTCTTTGATAGCAAAATATTGAGAATCGTAGATCAGTAGCCATAATTGGGCATGGAGTCCAAAACTGTGAAAACCCTAAAATTTGACAACTGAAACCTGATGACCTTGAAGTCTGACACCTCTGCAAACTAGTTTCCAACTGGGAAAGTCACTCTTATTCATCAACTAATGATTAAACTGAAGAACTGCAACTGGAAACCAAATGCTCAACATCTAAGCTTATTTATGTACAAGTCCCTATATATGTAAATGATTGATCTCCATCAGATGAAGTCAATCTTCCAATGGTGTCAAGTTAGCATTTGGGTGCTTCATCTAGAACCATTCTACCAGTGAAAATTTAGAAAGAAATTCATCCTGAACATAAAGTAAACTATGCATAAAAGCAGCTCATAACAAAAACTAGGAGTATATCCACAAAATTATATGTGTAGACCACTGATAAATTCTTCCATGTAATTTGCTAGAGGATCTTCAAAAATATAAGAAAAAATATGGTCCTAATCAGCTCCAAAAAATTAAATTCTCTATGTGTGAAGGTTCTTGCTCAATAAACCTTCTGTTGGGATAATATGCTCAACAGAACAATCAGAAACATCTTTAAGAAAATCATCTATGTCACTTTCATGTCTCCACTTCTCATCTCTAAGCTTTGATTGAAAATAATTTGTAATTCTAACCTCAGGAAGAAAAATAATTGTTTTCTCATTATTATACGACATATGATCAACTTCAAATATATTGTTTACCTCTCATCCATGGGCCTCATTATGTTCTTCAATGCAATGATATACAATATCCTTATTGGCTTTCTTTTCACATAAGATAGCCTCTTTTGCTATGAAATATGGCTCAATATATTGTTGTCCAACATATCCCACTTGCTGGTTTCTTCTTGTATGTTCAGCACCTAACTGATGAGCTTGAAGATCTTCGTCCTATTCACCATTTAAACCATTTTCATTATAGATAGGAGGATCATCAAATTTAACAAAATAGGTATTCTGTGGATTTATTTGCAACTTAATTATTTCTTCCTCTTCTAGACTGCTAAGTAGAAATTCTTGATGGATGTTTGAATTTTCCTCCATCTGAATACTCTCTTGATTTCCTTTATTCACTTTTTTTGCAAGCTGAGATTCTTGTAGAGTGGCCTTTGGTGAGGAATTTGAAACTTGATGCTCACTTTTATTTTCTTGACTTCTTTATCTTTTCCTCAATCTCAAGTCATATTTCTTATGTAGTTCAATCTGCATAAAATTAGAGAATTTCTTCCAATATTCATGAATTTTATTTTCATCATGAATGGCATTTGTTTCATCATATTCATACTCTTCTCCTTTGATACCAAGTTCATCTTCATCTGCTGCATATAACATAGGTCTCTGAGAATTCTTATTTTCTAACTCTAACTTATTCAACCTATCTGACAATGTTTTAATTACATTGCACATATCCTCCAATGTTTGACATTGAGAGGATTCCATATTTTCATTTCCCTTATCTTGGATAGGTTGTGCCTCTAGTGCTTTTCTCGCAACCACCAAATTTTCTTCTATCTCTAATGCATTTGTTTGGATTTGATTAATCTGGCTATAACCTCTCTAAATGCTTTATACATTATCAGCAAAATCATTAGTTTCATCAACAAGATTATCTTGAACCTTTAAAGTTTCTTTAGCATCATAATATTCACAACCTTAAAAAAAGAAACTTGTGTGGATAATAAATTCTACAAGAAGAATTGAATACTGAATGGAAATATTTCAAAGATGAAATGCTTGCAAAAGGCAGAGACCTGACCAAACCCTAGCTTCTAGGTCCAAAGAAAACAAAAACAACTTCATCTTCACATCTTCATGAATGATGCCCTACTACTCCATGCCTTCATGAAACTATTGGAGATGCTGAGTTGGATCTTCATATTCCTTTCTACTCAATTTTGGAAGATACTCATTCCACGCAAAAAATGCAGGCATATCATGAGGACAGCTAGTCATCCCAGTAAAATCAAATGGATCAAATTTATGGACTTAGAATGCAGGGAGAGCCATTAAAACCTAGAAAAGAAAACTTCAAAGTGCAATAGAGTCGCTAATTAATGTTGTAAGTGAAAATCACAGGTGTGAATGTACATCCAATTGCTGAAACTTGTCACTCTCAAGGATCAGATTCAAACTTAATAAACCTATGGAAAAGTGTTCTTATTCAATTATTTTGCAGGTTGGGGTTTCTGTTACTATTATGGAGTCACCTTTTATTTCTTTTATTCTAAACAACCAAGTATCTCCTCCTCAATGAACAACCAGAAGAAAATATTGAAAAACCCCTGGAAAAGTGTTCTTGTATTCTCTCCCTGGCAACAGCGCCAATTAGTGTTGTACCGTAAGAAACCAATTTCCTAGCTGTAGAGAAAATGTGTTTAAGACATTAATAAATATTATTTACTGTCACTTATTTTCCACTTAGATATATATTGTGCTCTCAAATGAAGGACCCGGAGACTTGGTTTTTTACCCTCAATACTTAGCTGACAAGGAAATATCTGAATGCCATTTGATAGCTGAATATGAATGATAAATGATGAAAGCTTGAAGAAGTTAAAAATAGTATGCTGCCTTACGCAAAAACTACTATTTGTAACTTAGAATAATTATGAAGGTAAGAACTAAATCATGAAAAATATGATGTTAAACACATAACCTACTATCTATGACTCTTGGGGAAGTTAAAGATAATATGCTGCCTTGCATTTAAACTACTATCTGCAACTTAGAAAGAAAGGTGAAAAATTCAAGTACAAAAGTGCTCTTTTAAGGAACTTTAACTTTATCTACCTTAGCAAATAAACACCTACAGCTTCATTACCATACTTGAAGGAAGAAAACATCAGATGGGAGATAAAAGAGAAGTCACGAAATCATAACCAGCAAATGCATGGAAACTTTTGATTCTTCATTAATCAACAATTATATCATGAATACAATGGCCTTGTCTCTGGGTTCTCCAAAATTCCAACAACCCATTACAATTCACTTTTCCTACTTTTATCTCTTCCCTCTCTGATTAACTACCAAATTAGTTTTTGAAACCAATTTCTTGAAATAGATAATAAACTTCTTTATAACAGTTACACACATATTTCATATTTGAAATTATTCAACTTTATTACATATAAAATATTGAAACTCAGAACATATGTAAAACTGCGCCAAAAGCTTTGGAAGGGGTCCACATATATGTCAGGAGTGTTCTGATTGGTGGAAACACAAAGAAACTCGACCAATCACCTTTTCTTTGGATTCGTCTCTAACATTGACTTTTCCCTTTACACAGCGAAATCGATGCAAACCTTCGGTTACCATGGAACTGAAAAAAGAATTAAATATGTTTAAAATCCATTGGTTCTACCTTTTCAATGGTCTTCTGTCTCCATTACAGACTCAACTAGACATAAATCTGTATTTAATAATTTATTATGTTCGAAACCCATCGCAAATCGCAATCGTCACTTTTAATTGGTGTATTAACCCAAAATTTAACAATCTACAATATGGCAGACCCGTCGGAAGTATAAAACATGGCATATATAATATCGGGTCTGGAATCCCCATTGCAAATCACAATTGGCGGAATGAACTAACACATATACATAATGCATTCTACGAACCCACCGGAGTTATTAAACGCAATACATATATTTTTGGTTCTGGACCTTATCGCAAATCGGAATTGGCAGAACTCGGGTGATACTTCATACTACTGCCCCACTGCGATTTGCGATTGCGATTTGATCGCATCGCAACCTTGGATGAACCGAGGGTTGATTCTTTAACAATTGTTTTTTCGTGATTTCTATATATTAGAACAAACAAAATACTTCATGACTTTTAGACTTTACAGGGGTAATGAATATAAAGGAGCTTCATTGAGGTTGAACCCCCACAGTGATTTTAGACCACACGTTGTGATAAAACTAATAAATAAGGCTTAAATCACAATATAAGCTACAACATCCATGAGAATATGTAGGAGGTAGGACTCCTTTCCTATTCACGAAATGTGTTGCTCGTGACTATAGCTGGACCCAACCTAAGATTAGGGCCATAACTCCTTCGTTTACTAGAATTTTTGTAATTAATATTCTATTCTTGTTCACCGATGTTCAGACACAATTGAGTTATACTGATCTGAAATGGGGCACTAAAGGCTTCCTGTAAAGCTTACAAGATTCTATCATACTCCAAAGCTTATATATTCCGAAGGTCTAGCTTATGATTAACCAATTGCAGAATTAAAAATGCTTGCAATAGGTGTATGATTATGTTTGCCTCTAACTACTTGGTTTCCTTCAGTTTATTTTCTTTGTTGATATTTAAACACACACAACGGTAAATGCAATGCAACAAATGAACAAACACATAAGACAACAATATAATATGGAGTTCACCCTGATATCTTGGGCTACGTCTCTTTGAGCTCTAATCAACTCGACTAGGCTCTCTGGGATTATGGCTTAAATTCTTTTACAAGCTCCATGCTCAAATCCATTAGTTTACACTGAAACTATGGGTTTATAAATACCATCTTATCCTGTTTGTCATCCATACTCTGCAAAGAGATCTAGGCTTCTCTGGACTTGACTCCTTCAGTCAGTGCTCTGAGCTTCTTGAGCTTCTGGCCTCTCTGACTCCCTAAGAATTCTGTATTGTCTCTAGAGCTCCTTCTTTGTCTTCAACACACTTCAGACACTAGCAACAGCTTGATCGCTTGATCTCTTTGCTGTTCTCCCGGCTCTGGCTCTGGCTCTGGCTCAGGCTCTTGGCTTTGGCTCTGGCCCTAGCTCTGGCTCTCAGCTCTGGCCCTGGCTCTAGCTCTGGCTCTCACTCTTAGCTCTGGCTCTTGGCTCTTACGAGCTTCTGGGTTTGCTTGACCTCCAAGCGACCCTCTGCTTTTGAGTCACCCCGAATCTACAGACTGCCTCCTCTGGGTTTACACTCATCATTCAAACATCTCTGAGCCTCTTGGGCTTCTCTGCACTTCTCCTGAGCATAACTCTTTGTGTTATGAATGGTTTCCTCAACCTCCAAGCTAATCTCTGCCAACTGCATTCTCTGTGTATTTCTAACAATTTGGTTACAACCCTCCATCATGGAAAACCATGCATTTCCACAAAAGAATCAGTTTCCTATTGCAATGAACCGACGGGCACAAGAAACCCAACCATTCAGACTCCCTCCTATAAAAAGCCTGCATTTGAACACGTAACACAATACACAGGGAAAACTGGCGAAAACACATCATTGGAGTGTTTAACTGGACTTCAGATAATATAGAATCACCACTATAAACCTATTCGGTCCGTGTTCTTCATTGCTCATCGCAAATTTCATTGCATAAGGCCAAACACCAAATAAACATGAATACATTGAAAATCTTGAATTCTCGGATTTCAAAACTTATGGAATTGGGTCTATAATTCCATCAGGTCCACCCCTTATCAGCATATCACAATTGCATGTAACAACCCTTTCTATCAAGGATCCATCGATCGCTCGATCGCTGATCACCCCAATCAGATCTTGACTGTCGATCCTACTCATCGATCTGATGGTTGGTGTATGATCACACATCGGCCCATTGCTTTATCGCATATTGCAATATTGTTGTCGCAATGGCCCTAGAAGGTTTCCCTTTCGTTATTCCGACCGTCGATCTGCCGATCTGTTGATGTCACATCGGTGGGGTCTATGCCTCTGATCGTCCAATCGCCGATCACCCCAATCATTTTGATCACCGTCTCCATCACAACCATCCATTCCTGCTCAGATCTAATGGCTGTAAGCTCTCATCGCAATCACATAATCACATGTTGTTATGCCTGGGGTCCCGATATCGGGTGAAGGCCTACCTCCAATGCGATAAGTCGAAGGTCACAATTGGCTATCCTTCCACCTTTTCTTTAAGTCCTATCCTTGGCTTTTTTCAATGCGATTTCTTCAATGAGCCTTTTAGGCAATTTTTATAAGAATTTGCCTCCTTTTCAAAGGACGATGGCAAACTTCTTTCTGCAATAACTTCTTCACCCAACCATTTTAGCCCATTTAAATTGCAGTAGATTCAGAATGATGAGATCTATGAAATGAGACTATTTCCAAGAACATTCCCTGGTCTTTCATTTTCCTCTGTGAGGAACATTCATATATTTAGAAGTATATTCTAGATCCATTTTAGATCACACCTTCCCACTAAAAGGCTTTTGGTCTCCAAAAGTTTGATATACTGATTTGAATAGTAACTGAGAGTACCTCACCCTCTTCTTTCAGGCTCCATACACTTGCCTTTCATAGTGGCTCTGAACCAAAGCCTTTGACCACTTTCCTTCGTGGATGTGCTTGTTCTCCTAAGAAGAACTATTTTCCTTCTAGACTCCCTACAGAACTCCTACTGAGAAGGTCACAGACGGTAGTTTGAACTTCTCTTACTTGATCATTGATCCAAGGTGGCTCAAACCAATGTGAAGTGACATCTTCTTCACAAAATTTTCATTTGTACTTGTTTGACATACTGTCAACAACAATTGTTGACAACAACAGGATTACATACAATAATTGAATGGCCTAAACTCCTGATTCAACAAAAGAAACAAATTTCACATCTTGTGAACACCTCCATGTCTTTACATCTGTATACAAATGATTGACTAGATAACAAGCCAAGAAAACATGCCTTTAAAAAAATTGACCCTTCAAGTCAAGCATGTCTTTACAGTTTTTTCTACATGCTTTTCCAAAGATGAAACACTTCATCATTATCTCCATCTTGGAGACCAAATCAACTTTTTCCAAGTCAACATTAAAATTACATGCATTACAAAGCAATCAACCCTTCAAGTTAATTACATATACATGTTTAAATACAAGGAAATCATCAGCATCCCTATGTTCATGCATATCATGCTTATGCATGCATTTCATCCTTCAACTTTTGCTTAAGCACACTGTACTTTTGAAGCTGAAATGAACATAATGTTGCAGCAATAAAGTGAGTCTCCTACTCAACTTTTTCCATTCACCTTCTTGGTAAAAACCTACAACTTGCATTCCATTAACAAAGAAATGAGAATATATGCATCAATAGACATGCAATCTTAATTGGATAAGAAATCTAACCATTTCTTACCAATCCATTTCAAAGGTAGGACCTTTGTCTGCACATCAGCATCAACATGTGAATCACCCTGAAACACATTATTCATCGAATCTTTCATTCCATCCCTACCATTTTCTCTTTCCACCTTCTTCAAGTTTCGTGGAAGCATTGTTGGATTCAAAGTCCAACACTTTTCAGCAATGTGTCCCTGCTTATGGCAGTAAGTGCAACACATGTGCATCCTCTTGACAGCATGATTTTCCTTGTCCAATGGACCTTTGGCTTCTTGCTTATTTTCCTTCAAAAGTTTCTTGTATGTGGCCATTCTCTTCCAACATCTAGAAACATTATGGTTAACCAAACCACAAAAGGAACATGCAATTATTTTCCCATACTTATGTGGAGATTTATCATGCTTAACATAATCAAAAGGAATATGGTTAGAACCAAATTTATACCTTTCTCTCTCACCTTTATTGCCTTCATGAGGAGGTGAATTGAATGAACCTCTTCAATGGTTTCAAAGTTTCCACAACTCTTTGGTTCAAGTGTATTCTTATGAACACCTACATCCTGCAAATGATGTTTCAAGCTATTGCATTCCCCATGAATACAATATTTACACTCTTGAGCTAGAAGAACTGCAATGTAACTCTTGCTTGGAGTTGTTTCAATGGTCTTCATTGCAGCATTGGAACTTTCTCCATAAGATTGTCCATAAGCAAGACCCAAATACTTAGGCCTTTCCTCAACTATTATTGGCTTTGTTGTAACACGTATAATTTTGTTTCATTCAAAAAATCACTTGGAAAATATTTTGAAAAAAATAAGGCAAGAGGGTGATGTAATAAATTGTATATCGAAATCAAAACACAAAAGCAACAAAGTGATATATCAGATTCACAAAAGAAACAAGTATTAAAGGGTTAAAGCTGGACCCGAAATACTATAAGTTGTATTTTATAAAGTTCGGTGGATCTGCAATCATATGTATGATTGGTTTCACTAATAGCACCGATTGCAATTCGCGATTGCAGGTTGTACCTAATATATATATATATATATATATATATATATATATATATATATATATTATATTTAAAATCCTGGCGGGTCCGTAAAGCGTTGAATACATATGTTGGTTCATTCATCAATTACCGATTGCGATTCATGATAGCTGGACCCAAAAGGTATATACATCATGGTTTTAAGTCTCGTCGAGTCTGCGACACCGCTAAGCTATGTACGTTGGGTTCCACTGATTGTGACTTACGATGATGGACCTAAAATATATATGTTTTATTGTAAAGTCCTAGCGAGTTCGCTATATCAGAAGCCCTTCATATATATCTTGTCTACACAGTTTTACATGTATTTCTATTATAAAGGATTATAATAGAAAGGTCGGACCTGAAGCATATATATATTATGATTTATAAGCCTCGGTGGGTCTGTGAGGTGTACGAAAAGAAAAATTTCAAGCTACAAGCAGGTTTTCGGTAGAGAAAAAATGGTAAATGGTTTTTATTGGAGCTCACCTGATCCCACTTATCATTCGACATGTAGCAGCCGGGTGGAGAGAGAAAACTACCCATTTTGGGTGGGTATTCTCTAGGCTTATGTCCCACCCGAAATCTTTATAGACTGTCTGATCCAAAAGCGCAGATCTACGGTGGGTATATATTGGAGGAAAAGGTATCCCTTGATAGTTGTGTAGAGCCCGTATTAAAAGTAGAAAAAACATGTTTTATGGCATATTTTCATTATAAAAGGTATATAATGGAAAAGTGAAAATATGAAGGATTTATGCATAAGTCCAACACTACCATAGTTATGTGGCTTAAGTGTGTGTAAAGTTAAGTTTGCAGTGATATATCAGGCCGATTTTCTATTTGTGATGGAAGTCAATGGAGCACTGAGTGGATGGATTTGATAGGTTTATAAAGCAATATTAACTCTTTTAAGTCCCATATTAATCAAAAGTTTGTGTTAATTTCACTGTGTAATGTGGAAAATCAGGGTTAGAGCCGAATCTAAAGGGGAAGACAATTGGGTATGTTATCTTTATGTTTTGGCCAATAAAAATTCCAATGTAAGCTCAGTATTACACGAGCTAAATGCATTTCATTACGGCTAAATGAATTAAGCATAATTAGCGCATTTACAGAAGCAGATTAACAGAGCAAGTCAACAATTATCGCCCCCTTCTGAATTTAGTTATGCTGTTGTTATTTCATGTTCTTTCTGGTGTCTTTTACCCTCTATAAAATCCTATAATAGTTTTTACTTCATATAGTTAGAGAAGAAGTTCAATAATTTGGGCAACTTCAGAGATTAATAACTGTTCCACAATGTATAAAAAGATGAAAATTTACTAGGAAGGGGTTTGAACTTTGGAGAGCCCAGAGACTAGGCCACTGTATTCCTGATGTAATTGTTGATTAATGAAAGAATCAGAAGTTTCCATGAATTGTTGGGTATAATTATGTAACCCTCTCTGTTATGTGTCATCTTATGTTTTCTTCTTTCATGTATAGTAATGAAGTTGCAGGTATTTATTTGCTTATGTAGATAAAGTTAAAATTCCTTAAAAGAGCGCTCCTATACTTGAATTTTCCACCTTCCTTTCTAAGTTATAGATAATAGTTTCTGTGAAAGATCAACATATTATCTTTAACTTCTCCAAGAGTCACAGATAGTAGTTTTTGTGTTGAGCAGAATATTGTCTATGATTCAATTCTCATTTTCATAATTCTTCTAAGTTACAGATAGTAGTTTTTGTGAAAGACCAACATGTTATCTTTAACTTCCCCTTCAAGAATTCTTCATTCATCATTTGTATCTAGAAACAAATGGAATTTTGAGATATTTGTTAGCACAATTTCTCTACAACCAGGAAATTGGTTTCTTAAGGTAAAACAGGCTCAACAATTCCCTGTGCATGTTTTCCCAAGCCTTTTCCTTCATAGCCCATCTTGGATATTAACTTGGAACCTATGCCTCTGGAATGTTTTTCAAAAGAACCAATATAAGCATTATTAGAAGGATTTGAAGACAAACAAGAATTATTTACCTCTTCTTCAAGTTGATACTTGACCAAGGCTTCTTTGGAAACAAAGAGTTGTTTCTTCAACTCATGTATCCTTTTCAAGTTCATATTTGCAATATGAAGTTGCCTCTCCATTTCCTGCAATTTGTCAAAAGGCAACTACTTCTCTTCCTCCATGGAATTCACTTGCTCTCAAAGTCTAACACTCATTTCTCTCACCATACGCATCATGGTGGACAAGTCTTTCTTCATGTCTTCAACAAAGAATCTTGTGAAGAAAGCAAAGTTTGAGGACTCACTTGTAGAATTTGTCATTATTAGAATGAACAAAAGAACTTCAAACAAGATTAACAAAGAGCTTATTCAAGAAACCTTTTGCAACAAACCTCTTGTGCTTCAAGGATTTCTTTGAGGTCCTTTGGGATAGGAAGAATGCCTTCAGCCCTTCTTCCTTGTTGTCCTCTCCTGGACTTAGCTAATAGCAACTTTCCATAAACCTTTGCAAATTGAACAACAATTAGTTTACAAACAATCAAACAACAAAATCCTTGCTATTGTTTGAACACCTTTGAAGTCAAACAAGCATATAGACTGCTCTGTTAATCAAGCATTCAGAGTAATATCCCCTGTATCATGATGCAATCTGGTCTGGTATAACCAGTTCTGCTATAACCTTCTTTGAAGGTGGGGTTAATCAACTTGATGCTCTGATATAACCACCTCTGATATGACTAGCTCCGATACCACCTTATCTGAAATGGGGCACTAAAGGCTTCTTATCAAGCTTACAAGAACCTCTCCCACTCCAATGCTTATATATTCCCAATATCTAGCTTATGATTAACCAATTATAGAATTAAAAATGCTTGCAATAGGTGTATGCTTATGTTTTCCTCTAACTGCTTAGTTGCGTTAAGTTTATTTTCTTTGCTGATATTTAAATGCACATAATGATAAATGCAATGCAGCAAATGAACAAACACATAAGACACCAATATAATATGGAGTTAGCCCTAATATCTTGGACTACGTCTCCTTAAGCTCTAATCAACTCGACTAGGCTATCTGGGATTATGGCTTAAATTTTTTTACAAGCTCCATGTTCAACTCCATTGGTTTACACCGAACCTATGGGTTTAGAAATACCATCTTATCCCACTGACTGTCCATATTCTGCAGACAGATCTAGGCTTCTCTGGACTTGACTCCTTCAATCAGTGTTCTGAGCTTCTTAAGCTTTTGGCCTCTCTAACTCCCTCAGAATTCTATATTGTATCTAGAACTCCTTCTTCTGTCTTTAGCACACTTCAGACACTAGAAACAGCTTGATCACTTGATCTCTTTGTTGTTCTCTCAGCTCTGGCTCTTGCTCTAGCTCTCAGCTCTGGCTCTGGCTTTGGATCTAGCTCTCAGCGCTGGCTCTGACTATCGGCTCTGGCTCTGGCTCTAGCTCTTACTCTTAGCTCTGGCTCTTGGCTCTTAGGAGCTTCTGGGTTTGCTTGACCTCCAAGCAACCCTCTACTTCTGAGTCACCCTGACTCCACAAACTACCTCCTCTGGGCTTACACTCAACACTCAAGCATCTCTGAGCCTCTTGGGCTTCTCTACACTTTTCCTGAGCATAACTCTCCATGTTATCAGTGGTTCTCTCGACCTCCAAGCCAATCTCTAACAAGTGTCTTCTCTGTGTATTTGTAACCATTTGGTTACAACTCTCCATCATGGAAAACCATGTGTTTCCACAAAAGAATCAGTTTCCCACTGCAATGAACCGACGGGCACAGGAAACTAATCATTTGGCCTTCCTCCTACACAAAGCCCACGTTCAAACACGTAATGCAATACACAGGGAAAATTGGTGAAAACACATCATTAGAGCGTTTAACTGGACTTCAGATAATATAGAATCACCCCTATAAACCTGTCGCGTTCGTGTTCTTCATCGTTCATTGCAAATCGCATTCCATAAGGCCAAACACCAAATACACAGGAATACATTAAAAATCCCAAATTCCTGGATTTCAAAACTTATGAAATTAGGTCTATAATTCCGTTAGGTCTGCCCCTTATCGGCATATCGCAATTGCAAGTCGAAATAGCATGTAATGACCCTTTGTATCAGGGATCCATCGATCACTAGATTGTCGATCACCTTGATCAGATCCTAACCATTGATCGTGCTCATCAATCTGATGGTTGGTGTGCGATCGCACATCGGCCCATCGCGTTATCACATATTGCAATATCATTGCCACAATGGCCCTAAGGGTATTCCCTTTGGTTATGCCGACCGCTATTCTGTCGATCTACTGATATCGCACCTCGTGTATCACATCGACGAGGTCTATGCCTCTGCTCCTCTGATCACCAATCACCCCTATCATTCTGATCGCTAACTCCATCGCAACTCTCCGTTCCTGCCTAGATCCAATGACTGTAAGCTCTCATTGCAATCGCATAATCGCATGTCGCTATGCCTGGGGCCTCGATATTGGGTGAAGGCATACCTTCAATGCAATAAGTCGAAGGTCGCAATCGAGGGTCCTTCCGCCTTCTCTTTAAGTCCTCCCCTTGGCTTTTTCTGATGTGATTTCTTCAATGAGCCTTTTAGGCCATTTTTGTAAGAATTTGCCTCGTTTTGAAAGGACCATGGCAAACTTCTTTCTTTGATAACTTCTTCACCCGAAGTCCATTTTAGCCCATTCAAATTATAGTAAATTCAGAATGACGAAATCTATGCAATAGAACTATTTCCAAGAGCATTCCCTAGACTTTCATTTTCCTCTGTGAAGAACATTCGTAGACTTAGAAGTATATTCTAGATCCATTTTGGATCACTTACAAAGAAAACTTAAGAGCAAAAAAAACTTGACATAAAAGTGGTTAGAAAAAGGTTTAGATTTCACAAATTCTCACACAATTCTTATGGAAAGAATTTGGAATAAAGCCACGAAGTCAAAATATGTAAGCGAAAAACATTACATGAATATCACAGATTATACTACCCAATAAAAGTAATAAACTTTTTGTGTAAATCCTACTCACTATGTCTCTCAGAGACAAACATGAAATTAAAGCTCATACTTATTCCGAATTCCTCATATGGAGATAAGCATCAACATTATAACTTTTGTAAAAACATGTATAAAAAATTATAAGGAAAAATAAATTAAATAATTATTAATCAAAACTTATAAACAAAATTTCTCCATTAAAACAAAAATATCAATTTATAAAAAACTTCCCATACCTACTTTTAAATTTAAATCTAAATCAAAATTATACATAAAACCATAAATCAAAATTATGCATAAAACCATAAAACCATTAATAATAGAAAGGAAAAAATATATTCAATTTATGTAAATATAATTAAAAAAATATTTAGTTAAAACTATATTCAATTTATGCCAATATAAATAAAAAATATTTAAACAAATTATAACATGCAACATTAAATAATAAAAAATGAATAGTTACATAAAATTTATCATGAAAATTTCCATTTGTATGAAGAAGATTTAGGAAATGTTGTGAAACGAGAATAGAATCTATAAAAAAAACCAACAAATAGGGAGCATGAGTAGTTGAGGGAGAGTTGTGAGGCACTCCATAATTGGAAATTTGAAGTGTGGTATTTCCTCCACGACCTTTGGTTAGATGTTTTTTAAAAGTGAGGATGAGTAGTTGAGGGAGGGTTGTGAGACACTCCCTAAATGGAATTTTGAAGCGTGGTATTTCCTCCACAACTTTTGGTTAGATGTGTTCTAATTTTAAAGGAGGATTTATACTCATTTGCTATTATTTATTTTTCAAGTGATTTGTGTTTTATTTTATTAGCAATGAATGTATATGTTAGGTACTTTAATTTGTTTTTTTCTGATTTTTGTTAATTTTTTCTTCTGATTAAAGTTTTGTTTAATTTTATTGATATGCACAAATTGATATTGTAATTTTTTTTGGGAATCTTATAAAGATGTAAATTTTCATAGTTTAATTTTCCCTTTTGGAAAATTAAATGAAGACAATTTATACATTACTTAAGAGAGTAGATTTTATTACTCACAAATATATGATGACCACTTTATTCAATAATGTAATTGTATAAATATAATGATATGAAAACTATTTTGGACACACAATCTTTCACTTGAGAAAATATCTAAACCTCACACCAAATTAGGAAGCTAACTTGTTGGAGAGAATCTCTCAAATCAACTTGGCTTTAACAACCTTGTAAGTAATAAGAACGTACTTTGCATAGAGAAAAAAGTCTACCTAATTATGAACAATAACCACAATAATTAAATATGATCACACATATTAAGACAAGTTGGAGTTACATACTACAACGCTCCCCCTTAAGGACTACTTGTCTTATTCTTCACCAATAGAGGTCTTCATCTACATATGCTCCACTACACAATAAATAACCTCTTGACCAACAACGTCTACCTCTTGTCCAACCCGATGCTCTTATTTTTTACCTTGATCATGCAAGCATCACCAAATTGTTGTCATCCATATAAATGAACAACTATCCTCTAAAATAAATGGATACTTGTAACAACCCCAGGTTAAGTTTCCATGTAAATAAAAGGACATTACAAAAGAAAAAATAAAACCAAGGTCACGGGACACATACTCCAACCTAAATGAGGAGAAAAACATTATATTGTAATTCATTTGTGGTTAACTTTTGATTATTAGATATATAAATTGGCATTGCCATTGACAAGAGGAAAAAGGCAATAAATGGAAAATTATTTATTACAAGCTAGCAAGGGATATGTGGCAAGAATGCAAAAGAAATAAAGGAAAATGAAATCAATTCCATGCAAGGGAAAATGAAAAATATGCATGCAAGGGAAAATGAAAAGAAAAGAAATGGGAGCGAGGCCATTCATTTATTCACTTTTGGGAAAACGCAAGAGAGAACACTACAACAAGAAGAGAGGAGAAGACCATTTGAACACAAGAAAGAGACAATAAGGGAAAGTAAGCAACATAAGAGGAATTCATGGGTAACCGAGAAGAATATTTGGACAATTGTCTCCCAAGAGGCTTACAAATCAAAGACGACTTAGGAAAAGTTCAAAAATAAAAGTTTTTGGATTTCTATGGAACCAGAGCCTGATCGAAGAGCTCATCGCAAGATTTCCAATGAAGTAAATGACACTTCAATTTTACTTCGTATCCTCAACATATTCAAGGTCAAATTTTTGGTCAAACTTAGCAAAAAATCAAAAGTCAACTGATGACATCAATACTCTACTTACATCAGCATGGCGACATAGCACCACCATACATCCCAATCAATAAGAATAGTCGATAGGTGACGTGGCATTGCTAGAAGAAGACATTTGCCACCCAGTCAGCATATGAGTGGCACATTCATGACTCAATACATGGCACCCAGTCAATGGTTGAAGTGGAAACTAAGTGACCAATCGAAGGCTGCCACATGGTAGCCTTTGGTTGACCAATTAAATATGGCATACGACCATATTTAAATATACATTTGTTTGTAAACCATAAGGTTAAATTCCATGAGGTTTGAACCTAGGACCTCCTCAACCACAAATAGCTTAATATACATGCACTAACTAGCATGTCAATTTGAGGCTTTGTTAAATCCACCTTAAAACATTTATTTAAACCTCTATTTCTCATAAGCATTGGAGGAAGGAGGTGGCATGGATGTGAAGAGTAAGGCATATCACTATTTGGACAAATGGTGGGCTGAGAGGTGTCCCTCACAAGAATGAATCCTGAGGCATATTCCAAGAATATCCTAATAGAATATTCTGTGGAATATTTCAGCAATAGAATCTTGAGGAATCTTTGAGATTCCCTTAGAGGTTGATATTTTATAGAGGTAGAATTATATCAAGTCTATATTTATTTAAATTAGAATTTCGCGAGTGCGATGGTGAGATCAATTTTCTCATCTCAATAGCAGATCTTCAGTCAAATTGTAGAGATGAATCTTTGTGGAATCATCAGGAATCTGAAAGATTTCCTAAAGGCCAAATTTGACAGTTTCAGAACTAGGCTGACTTTATACTCATTTTACTTAGTTTTTTGTAAGGAGTGTAATGGTGAAGTCAGATACATCATTAGAGCATCGTATTTTTCACCCATCTCTAGAAAGGAATCTTGAGGGGAATCTTTGAGATTCTCGTGAGTCCATATTTTGATGCTATAAAAAAGGGGTCAAGTTTACAGCCATTTGACATGATTTCACACCATGAATTCAATGGTACAATCCATTTCTTCAGCAGCGTTTTGAATTTTCAAGCCATCCCTAGAAGTGGAGGTATATGATGTAGTGATGCCATATCTTTCGTTTTATTTCCTAAGATGATGATTTCGATGGTGAGATCCTTATTTATCATTCTGTTGGAGGATATTTTTGTGCCACTTGATGTGAGAATTAGATATCTTGTCATGCTTAAGGGGGGCCCATATGAGTGAGAATTCCTATAGGAGAACGTCTCGTGGAGAGACATGCCACTCTCGTTGATGGAGTTTATCCTTGTAATGACAAATAATATACCATGTACTCATCATCATCTTGCACGATTTAATTAAGTGGCCTCTCCACTCTTGACACTAGGCTCGGAGACGTAACCCACACCGGGTGAACTCTGTTATCAACTTATGTGTGTTCCTTGATTTGATGGTTGTCATTATGTTTCCTATTCTTTAAAGTATGCACATGTGGGTTTTTTTTCATACTCTTTCACACACAATTCTGCTAACATCAAAAAAGTAAAAGATCTTGGTTAATTCCTATAGTGCATAGAATCCAGATCAAGTTTTGTATTAGAGAAATCTTCTTGTTGATGTGAATTTCGATTATGAATGATAACCAAATATTGGAAATGAAACAAGAAGGAAAATGGAGAGCAATGTAGATCTCTACAAGGACCTCGTCAGGATGACATACATGGTAGATGTAATGCATGTAGATTATGGGGAGAAAATGGAAAGAGAGTATCAGTAGAAAGAAAAAGAAGAGGACGATGCTCCATTTACCACCCTGAGTGAACATTCATCATCATCATCTTCTTCTTCTTCTAATAATTCAAATGAGGAGATCAATTAGAGCCTTCAAGAAGATAATGTTGAATTGAGGAGACTTCTACAAGAATAAAAAGAGGAGATTACAACTTCAGTTACGATTCACAGAAGAGGCCTTGGAATATTTGAAGCATAATGAAGTCTTAGCGAAGCCATAATCACCTACTTCAGAGTTGACAGCTGAGGTAAACATTGTTGGTTGTTCTTGAGTTTCATTTTCAAATGCCATTATTTTTGTTGGAAGCCCTGAGGTACCTATTTTAGGAACCAGCCTTAGACTCCATACAAAAATGGGATACACTGAAGGAGAGTGCTCAAAGGTAGCAGAAGCTTCCAAGGCATTGTTGAAACAATTGAAGAAATAGGATGATGGGAACACATCACAATCCTCCCATGACAGTGCACATTATAGAAGAAAATATAAGGTAATCTCTCATCACCACGATTATAGCAGAGATACCCAAGAGAGGTATAAAAAATCTCAATATTCTAAAGTTCATTTTGATTACAAGCATATTACTAATGATGAACATAAATGATGGTGTATAAAACCATGTAGTTTTCATGGCTTGTATCACCACGTCGTTGTCGAGTGATAGAAGAGAAAGCCAACATGAAAGAGGATGAGACGTGAAATAGCTTATCCACATCAGGGAAGGAAGAAGGTTAAGAAGTTTTGCAGGAAGAAGATTTTTTGCAGCCATTGCAACAAAGATCAACATTAAGGAGCCACATGTTGGAGGCTCCATCCAGAGAAGTGTCTGAAGGAAAAAGTGTCTGTGTATGAACCAATTGGTGAAGATGTTCAACAAGCGAATCCGCCACAGCGGATGACCCATTCACTTTGATGAGTGAGATATGGTTTTATTAGATATAGTAGCTTGCCATGTCTTCATTTTGTAAATAATGTTTTGAGATATAATTGTAAAAGTGATGATGTGTTTTCCATTGCTAATTAAAGCAATGATGATGTTTTGGCATTTTATTAGTAGTTGGGGCATTGATTTCTATTATGATGTACACTTGGCCAAAGAGTGTGTGTTATAAAATCTTGGCAAGTATGGGGATGATTCAGCCATGATTGGTCATGTAATTGAACATGTAGTTTGGAAATATTGTACTACAGGTTCATAGAGGATGTAGGTGTGAGATCATCACTTGTGGCTCCAAAGAATAAAGGTGAGGGAGAAGGAAGTGTGGCTTGTCAAGCGACTTGCTATGTAGAGAATGGAACACAATACATTGCAGATTATGTTCATCCTTTGGGAGGACCAAAAGCTCCTCAGTGGGGAGGAATGATCCAAGTGGCTCCAAAGAGGCTCAAAAATAAAGAGGGCTAAGCAAAAGCTCAAAAATAAAAGTTCTTAGATTTCCCTATAACTAGAGTTAGATTAAAGATCTTGTTGCAAGATTTCTAATGATGCAAATAACACCTCAACCTGATTTTGTATGCTCAAGATATTCACGATCAAAGTTTTGGTCAAGCTTAGCAAAAATTTAGAAGTCAACTAATGACATCAGTAATTTGCTGAAATTAGCATGGTGATGTGGCATCTCCATACAACCCAGTCAATAGGCATAGTTGGTAGGTAATGTGGCACTATAGGTGACATGGTGTTGCTAGAAGAAGACATGTGGCACCTAGTCAGCATATAAGTGGCACATTGATGGCTTGACACATGGCACCCAATTAATGGTTGAAGTGGCAACTAAGTGACCAATTCAAGGACGCCACATGGAAGCACCTGGTTGGTGGATTAAATCTCGCATATGACCACATTCCATTGGGATGCGTGCAACTTCGTTTTGTTTTATGTGCAAAGTTCTTACATTAGTAGGTGATATGGTTATAACTAAGACCATATATACATACGTCTTTTTGTAAAAACAAAAGGGGAAAGCTCGTGGGGTTTGAAACCATGACCTCCTCAATAAAAAAAGGCTTACTATACATGCACTAACTAACAAGCCAACTTGAAGATTTATTAAATCCACATAAAACAGTTATTTAAACCTCGATTTCTCATAAGCATTAGAGGAAGGAGGAGGCGAGGTCGTGGAGAGTAAGGTGTATCATCATTTAGAAAAATGGCTAGTTGACAGGGGTCCCTCATAAGCATGAATATCGAGACAGATTCTAGGAATATTCCAAGGGAATATTCTATGGAATACTCTAGCACCAAAATCTTAAGGAATCTTTGAGATTCCCTTGGAGGCTTATTTTTTTACAAAGGCAGAAGTAAATCATGTTTATACTAATTTTAACCATATTTTCACAAGGATTGTGATGGCAAGATCAATTTCCTCATATAAGAAACATATATTCAGTGAAATTGTAGAGAGGAACATTTGTGGAATCATGAGGAATCTAAAAGATTCCCTATAGGTTGAATTTTGACAATTGCAGAAACAGACTGACTTTATACTCATTTTACTCAATTTTTTGTAAGCAGAACAGTGGTGAAGTCAAATTCATCATCCGAGCAGCGGATTTTTTCACCCATCTATAGAAAGGAATCTTGAGGGGAATCTTTGAGATTCCCAAGCATCCAGATTTTGACTGTGTCAGAAAGGGGTCGAGTTTACATTGATTTGACATGATTTCACACCACAAATTCAACGGTGCAGACAATTTCTTCAACAAAGTTTTGCATTTTTATGCCATCCCTGGAAGTGGAGGTATATGATGCAGTGATTCCATATCTTTCTTTTGATTTGCTGAGATGACTTTTGATATTGAGATCCTTGTTTACCATTTAGTTGGAGGATATTTGTATGTCTCTTGATGTGAGAATTAGATATCTTGTCATGCTAAAGGTGGGCCCATATTTGAGGGATTTTATCGTTGTAATGACAAAGAATACACCATGTACTTATCATCATCTTGCAACATTTAATGAAGTGGCCTCCCCACTCTTAGCACTAGGTCCGGAGATGTAACCCACACTGGGTGAACTCCATTATAAACTTGTGTGTGTTGTTTGATTTGATGGTTGCCATTATATTTCCTCTTTTTTAAAGTATGAACATCTGTTTTTTTCATACTCATTCACATGCAATTTTGCTAACATCAAAGAAGTAAAAGATCCTGTTAAATTATGGTAGTGGAGAGAATCCAGATCAACAACAACAAACAATGGTATAAAATAGTTATGGATTTATAGGTAATAGTTTGCATTTTAATTATCTTGCTAGGATTATGATGCTTGGTTTATGCATTGGTATATTGGTCATTTTTGTTGTTATTGGCATGGGATTTTCCTAGATTAGCATTCATGTACAACCTTTCGATTTTTCATTTCCTGGATAGCCATGATGTAGTGGGTTCTATGTTTGGTTGAGCTTTGGATTGTCAATAGATTTTGGATCCTATTGAGTTTATCTTTGGAAAATCTCAAGGGTTTAGGGTGGATATGGTTTTTTTTGGGAAGCTCTTGACACATGGGTGGAGATAGGAAAGTTCCTCTAGGTATGGTGAAGAAATTATGAGGCATTCAATCTTGTATTGGTTTGATGATTTATGGACTAGTTTAGGTGAAATCATTGTGGCTTGAGGGTGGATGTGGCTTTCCTTTGTATTCCTCGTTTGGTTATTTTTCAGATTATCCCATGTGAATCCACATTCATGCTTGGAATATGGAATATGGAATGAGGGTGATTGGCTGAAAGAAAGATTGGTTCAACTTGTTCTATGGTCTGGGAGTACATGGAAGTCTCTAACTTGGTTAGCTATGCATATGTTATTATGTGTCATTCTTCAATGAGTTCAATGAGCACAAATTTTGGTTTATTGTGTCATTATATGACTGGTTTGTCATGACTTCATTCTGGTTAAATGTTGGTTACATGCATGATAAATCTCTTATGATATGATCTGCTCTTCTTATTGATATTTCTCATGGTTTGACAAGTTATTGAATAATTTACATGTATGTATGGGATGAATTGTGTTTATGCAACCAGTATGAGAGAGAAGTGGGCCTTCTTGATGATCCTTTGATGAAACTAATGAAATAGTTAAAAAACTAAGTATTCAAACCTACAGGAACCTTGGTTACAAAGTGTTTGAAATTATGATTCATGTATGTTGGACAAGTTTGAACAAGAATGGAGCTTGGAAATAGAATATGAGGAATCATGAAGCTTTTTGGTAAAGTTGTAGAAATTTCACAACAATTGGCATGTAGGTTAGCCCTAAAAATCTAGAGAAAATTCCATGGTTGTACTGTCTTAACAATAAATTTTCGGCCACAGCCGAACAAAAGCTAGGTTGTGCATGCAGTTGGAGCTCTATGGTCACACTAACTAGCCTTCATGCTTGCGGTTGGGCATTGAGATAGGTTATAATGTGGTACCAACTTAGGGAAAAGGTCACCAGTGGAATTTGTCTCACATATGTGTGATCATATGTCTCTGAGTGTTGCAACGAGTTGGACAACTAGACCCGACTTCCATAACTAGATCTTGGATGTTGGGTTGTTCATAGTAACTCTCACCTCATGTTTACCATGGTAAGATTGTAAAAGTTGGTGAATGTGGGGTGGGGTGTTACAAAGTGGGATCAAAGTAGGTTCACAACACTAGACCTTAGGGTAAATGCAAATTTCTATCATGCATATCAAGTTATCTATATGTTTATCATACATGCATGTCAGTTATTTTATTGTTCTTGCTATGTACCTGATGTTGTTATAGTTTTATTTATGTATGAACATATATTCTCTTCATATTATTGTTATGTATCATGCTAATTTCGATTGACCTCTGCATATGCAATAGCCTCACCATAACTAAATTGAGGTAATGCTTTTGTAATATGTGTTTTATTCTATTTAATAGTGTTATGTTTTAGGAAAATAGAAGGCAAAATATGAAGAGCATAATGGTTGAGTAGAGTTCATATGATTCCTGATATAGGCCAAAAGATAAATCAGTGAGGTGGGAGAAATCAATTGAGAAGCAAGGAGAGGGAGACTCTCTTGATCTGCTAGATATTAATAAGTCTACAAGAAAAGGTCATAAGTTCTAAAGTAGATAATTAGATGTTGATTGAAGCACAAGAAAGGCTTATGAAAGCTTAAGAAAATCAAGTTGAGGTTAATGTCATTAGTCTTCAAAGTATTTAGGATTTACATAAGCATGGACAATTCAGGATGAGTCATGGAGATATATAAGAAGAAAAGGCTAATGGTTCAGATGGAAACCAATCTTAGAAAAGTTATAGGATGAAAGGGGATGATACAGTAAAGAGTAGTTGAATCTTGGATACACCTGAAAGGAGGGCTAGTACACATGGGTTTTATATTAGCTCTACTTCTAGGGAACGTCATCCCCATCACCATTAGTATCATAGGAGGAGTGAGAAGGGGTATTTTCTAGAGGAGTTCAAGAAAGCAAATCCTCATACTTTTGAAGGCAAGATGACAAAATCATAAGATGTAGAAGCATGGCTACTTGGAATGAGGAATTTTCTCAGACTTCATGATTAATCAGAGAATATGAAGGAAACGATAACCACTTTCAGTGTCAGAGGGAAAGCATATATTTGGTGGGAAGATGTTGAGCATGTTAGAGGCAATAGGGAAGAGGAGCTAACTAGGGATGAATTTGAAAGACTCTTTAGAAATAAGTACTTGTATGAGAGCTATTATGATGGACAGGCCGAGGAATTATATGAGATCAATATGGGTTCCATGTTAGATGGAGAATATACAACTCAATTTCTAGAGTTGCTGAGATCTTTGCCCTATCTCAAGGATGAGAAAGAAAGCATCCAAAGGTTCATAAATGGGTTTCCATTTTTATTCAAAGACCACATTAAGTTTGATGAGCTCGAGTCATTAGAGGGAGTTATCAGAAAGTTGAAGCTTTTCTATGAACAGTCAGAGTGCAAGCCTAAGTTCAAGTGTGATTGGAAGGGTGGAAAGAAGGATAAAGGAAAATGGCCTAAGAAGCAAGGAAGATCTCAGGATATAGGTGAGAAGGAAAATATGGCTCCTCATAAGAAGTTCAATGTAGCTAAGAAAGGACATGGGCCTCATCTTGTGGAGCAGCAAGATAAAGGTAGTGGAAGAGAACCATTGAAGTGTTGGATTTTTGGTAGAGATCATCACAAGAAGGATTGTCCATTGCATCAAGGTGACAAGCCTCAAATCTATAATGCTCAGGAGGTGCTGACAGTTGGGGATGTAGGGAAAAGTATTCCTTAGATTCATGAGAAAGTCAATAACAGGAAGGAAGACCACTAGGCATCCATTATTGAGATGAAAGGTAAGCTTTGTGATTAAGTCATTTCTACTTTGATTAATCTAGGATCAAATTATAGCTATATTAGTATTTAACTGCTGGATCAATGTTATTTTAATAAGGAAGTGCATGTTGAATTTTGGTTGGTGTAGTTGGATACAAGGACCAATAGAAGAGTTCATCATTGGGTGAAGTCTTGTGCATTTGAGCTTAAAGGAATGCCTACATCAACAAACTTGAATTACATTTTCATAAGACTAAGGTAGATTTCAATGAGAAAGCCATTGACTGTCTATATGATTATGGAAAAAAGAGAGTCTTTAAGGGAAAGAAGAATCCTACATCAGTGAGGATGGTTACGACCATGAAAGCTAAGTGTCACCATAGGAAAAGATGTTTATATTTTGTAGTTCATGTTTCCTATGACAAAGGGTTGGATGATGAGGATGGTGAATTCCTAAGGAGGTATCCTATCTTGCAATAGTTTCAGGATGTATTTCCTGCAGAGATTCCAAAACTTCCTCCTCATAGGGAGGTGGATTTTTTCTATTGAGTTGATGCCATTGTAGCACTAGCATCTAAGGAACCTTACAAGATGAGCACTCCTGAGTTGGTAGAATTGAAGTTGCATCTTAAATAGATGCTTGATGAAGGATACATTAGGCCAAGTGTATCTCCTTACAGTATACAAATGTTGTTTTTAAAGAAGAAAGATGGTACTCTCATATTGTGCATTGATTACAGGTAGTTGAACAAGGTGACTATCAAGAACATGTACCCATTGGCTTGGATTGATGATTTGTTTAATCAACTAAATGGAGCTACAATATTTTCAAAGACTAATTTGAGATTAGGGTATCATCAGGTGCACATCAAAGAAGAAGACATCTATAATACTGCATTTCGTACAAGGTATGGGCACTATGAGTATGTCGTGGTTCATTTTGGTCTTACCAGTGCTCTAGCCACCTTCCACCCATGTTCATGTGTATGATGAACAATGTGTTGTGCCCTTACCTGGATAAGTTTTTGATAGTATTTTTTGATGATATATTGGGATATTCAAAGAATGAAATAGGGCATGCAATCACCTGGAAATTGTGTTGAGATTATTGAGAGAGCATAAGTTGTATGCCAAACTCAAAAAGTGTAGCTTATTTCAAACTCAGATTCATTACTTGGCACATGTTGTTTCTAAGGAGGGGATAGATGTGGATATGGAAAATATTATGTCTATCTTGGAGTAGCTAGCTCTAAAGAATGTGAATGAGGTAAAAATATCATTCATGGGATTAGAAGGTTATTACAAGAGGTCTATTAGGAATTTCTCTAGGATTGGTTATCCTATCAAATCCCTGGAGAGGAAGGGTATAAGTTTGAGTGGATTATAGAGTGTGCAACTAGATTTAAACAATTGAAGAAATTACTTACCAATGCTCTTATTTTGAGAATTGTGGATCCTAAAAAGGAATTTTTGGTTTCTACAGATGCTTGCAAAGAAGGATTTGGCGGAGTCTTGTTGTGGGAAGGGAAAGTTGTTTTCTATGAAGCATGAAAGTTGAGTGAGAATGAGAAAAATTATATGACTCATGATAATGATTTGGTAATTATCATTCATGCATTAGAGATGAGGAGAGATTATCTCCTTGGCAGGAAATTCATTTTGATAAGTGATCATAGTGGACTAAGGTAATTGTTTGACCAACCCAATTTGAATGCAAAAAATCTTCTCATTGAGTTTGACTTTGAAATTGGGTATATCAAAGACAAGGAGAACTGTGTTGCTGATGGTCTTAGTAGGAGAGTATAGGTGAATCACATTTCAACTATGAGCTCTTATGGGACAAATTTGAAGGAGTGGATCTTGCATGTGGGGAAGCAAGATGAGAGGTGCCAACAATTAAAGTAGAGATTGTAGTAGCAAGGTGAGGGTGATAATAATGAGTTGCATCACCTCACAACAAAAGCCTTGGTTAGATTCAGGAGAAGGATCTATGTTCATGATAGGAGTGAACAAAAGAAGCTTGTTTTTAGAGATTTTCATGTCAATCCATATTCATGCATCCCGAGATACAAAAAGACTTTGACAACAATTAAGAAGTTATATTATTTTCCTAAATTGAAGAAAGTGGTGGTTGAGTTTGTAACTAAGTGCTTGGACTATCAACAGGTGAAAGTTGAATGAAAGAATCCAACTAGTTTGTTTCATCTTATTCTGATTCAGGAATGGAAATGGGAGGTCATTTCCATGGAATTCATTATAGGATTGCCAATGGAATCAAGGCGACATGACTACATGATGGTGGTGGCTGAAAGGCTCAGCAAGGTAGATCACTTCATTGCAGCAAAATTCTACTAACTGAGCTAGTGAAATGGCTCAAGTCTTAATTAAGTAGATAGTGAGGTTGCATGGAGTTCCCAAGATGATTATACCATATAGAGATTCCACGTTTACTTCCAAGTTTTGGAAGGAATTGTTTGCAGGATTGGGGAAAAAGTTAGCCTTAAATACATCTTATCATCCACAAACACAGGGATAGACAGAAAGGGTTAACAAGATCCATGAGGATATGTTGAGGATGTATGTCATGCATCAGAAAATGAAGGGGAAGAAGTATCTTCCACTAGTGGAGTTTTATTACAATAATGGGTATCAAGAATCCTTGAAGTTGAGTCCTTTTGAGGCTCTCTATGGGTGGAGTTGTAATACTCCTATTAGTTGGAGTGATCTAGTGAACAGGGTGTTGATTGAACCTGATATGTTGAGAGAGATGGAGTAGGAGATGCATGTTATCAAGAATAAGTTGAAGTCAATAAAGGATAGACAAAAGAGTTATGTATATCAGCATAGAGTATTCAAGGAGTTTCAAGTTGGAGAGCATGTTTAGTTGTGTATCAAGTCCAAGAAGAGCTACTTGAATATTGGGTCATGTGCCAAGTTGCCACATCGGTATTGTGGGCCTTTTGAGATCCTTGAGGGGATTGACTAGTGGCCTACAAACTTGATTTACCTCCATCAGTTAAAGTCCATGATGTTTTTCATGTTTCTTTGCCTAAAATATATATACGGGATGTTGATCATGTGATTGATTGGTTTGTATTGAAGGTGGAACTAGAAGGAGAGTTATGGCCAATGCCTAAATCCGGCCTACAATAGAAGAAGCTCATTTATGGAACCAATAAATAAAGCAAGTCAAAGCGCAATGGAAGCACTTTGGGCCCAATGAAGCTACATGGAAGATGGTTAATCAGATGCGGGCATTACATTCTTATTTATTTGTTGGTTGAATCAAATGTTCTTCTAATATATATATATATATATATATATATTTGTGTGTGTGTGTGTGTGTGTGTGTGTGTGTGTACCATTATAAATATTTCATCGAGTTATGTTATAAATCTCCAATAAGCAATTTCTTTGTCATGTTTTCAATAAATTTATTTTTTCATAAGAATTATAAGAACATCGAGGATAGGGTTCCCCCATGGGGGAGAAGGGGTAGGGGTTTGTAACAAATTTAGGTTACGTTTCCATCTAAATAAAAGGACATTATAAAAATAAAAATAAAACCAAGGTCATGGGACATGTATTCGAAGATGAATGAGGGGAAAAACATTACGCTAGGATCTATTTGTGGTTAATTATTTATTATTGCCTATGGAAATTGGCATTAGAACTCGCAAGAGGCAAAAGGTAATAAATGGAAAAATAATTATCACAAGATATCAAGGTACATGTGGCAAGGATGAAAAGAAATGAAGGAATATGGGATAAATTCCATGCAAGAGAAAATAAAGAAAAATAAAAGGAAAAGAAAATAAATGGGATAGAGGACATTCATTCATTCATTCTTTGGGAAAAATAAATAACACTAGGATAGGAAGACATGAGTAGAGAATTTGGATGCAAGCAAGAGACAAGCAAGGAAAGTAAGCAATGAAAGATGAATTTATGGGCAGACAAGAAGAAGAATTAGACAATGGTAACAAACAAAATTTTTTTTTACAGATTTGCGGGTGAGAATGTGCATGTTTATTATCTTGCTGGGATTGTGATGCATGGTTTATGCATTGGTTTATTGGTCCATTTTGTTTTCCTTGGCATGGGATTTTCTTGGATTGACAATCATGTACAACCTTACCATTTTCCATTTCCTGGATAGCGATAATGCAGTGGGTTCCCTCTTAGGTTGATATTTGGATTGCTAGTAGATTTTGGATCCTATTGAGGTGGTTTTAGGAAAATTTGAAGGGATGAGGGTGGAGATGGTTTTCTCTGTGAAGCTCTTGATAGGTGGGTGGATATAGGAAAGTTCCTCTAGGTGTGGTGAAAAAATTCGGAGGCATCCAAGTTTGTACAAGTTTGGTGATTTCTACATCAGTTTAGATGAAATCACCATGACTTAAGGGTGGAGGTGGTTTTTCTTTGTATTCACTATTTGCTTAGGGTTTGGTTTATCCCATGTGAATCCACATTCATGCTTAGAATATGGCACGAGGGTGATTGGCTAAAACAATGATTTGGTTCAAACCAATCTATGTTCATATGGTACGTGAAAGTCCCTGAGTTGGTTGGAACTATAAATATGTTATTATGTTTTATTGTTTAATGAGATCATTGAGCATAATTTTTTGTTTATTGTGTGATTATATGATTGGTTTGTCATGGATTCATTTTGTTTAAATGTTGATTGCATGCATGAAATATCTCTTATGATGTGATGTTCTCTTGTTGTTGGCTAAACTATGTTAATGTAGCTAGTATGAGAGGGAAGTGAGCCTTCTTGATGATCTTTTGATGAAACTAATGAAATAGTAAGCAAACTAAGTATTCAATGCTATAGGAACCTTGGTCACAAAGTGTTGGAAATTATAATTCACATGTTTTTCGACAAGTTTGAACAAGAATAGAGTTTAGAAGTAGAGTATGAGGACTCAGGAAGATTGCTAGGAAAGTTATGGGAAACTAGGCTCTAGGCTAGCCGTAAAGGTATGGAGCAAAGTGTGTGGTCAAATTGTTTTAACATGAATTTTTTTACCACAACCACATGGAGGTTGGGTTGTGCATGTGGTTGGAGCCCTATGGCTGCATTGACTAGCCTTCATGCATGCAACTAGTCTGTGAGCTAGGTCAAAATGTGGTTCCAATTACGAGAAAAGGTCACCAATGGATTTTTTCTCACATTTGTGCGATCATGTCTCTCTGAGTGTTGTAGTGAGTTGGACAAGTGGAGCCCACTTCCATAACTGGATCTTGGATGTTGGGTTGTGCATAGTAACTCTCAGCTCATGTTTACCCTAGTAAGCTTGTAAACATGGATAAATGTGCCGTGGGGAGTTACAATTCCCAACCACTACAACCACCAATTTACTAGGATGCCGCTTCATGTGCATGGTTCACTTAAATTCTTGAAGAAATCCCCTTAAATATAAAATTTCACCTGCTAGAGTCTACAATTAACAATATTGTCTAGTCACAGAGTATCCAAACAACATATGGCCCACTCCAACTATTAAACAACTCCCAAACAAAAGCTATTGAAATAAGCTAGATAAGATATTTAAGTCATGATCAAGATCGCATGTTAGGGTCCCACCCTAACCCCCTGTCTATGTAATGGGACCACGTCATAGTCAAGAGTCAATAAAGCCCATATTAATAATTGTAAGTGGTTAATCCGTAATTAATAGAGGAACCACAGTTAGTTGCAAATGGGCCGGCGGTATTAGTAATAAGCGGTATTGACCCGTGGTATTACTTATAGGAGTCATATATAAAGGATAGTAACTCCCTACAAGGGGCATCGTGTCTTATTTTTGTAATCGAGCTCTGCTCTATTGGAGGTTGCCCCCTCGAAGAGGCAAATGAACATTACTCTCTGAATAATAAAGTCTTCGCTATTCTGTGTTCTGGATATCTCTTCTTCGCATATTCTGTGTTATCGGTCTTTTTTCTTCACATATTCTGTATTTGGGTATCATTGCAGGTCAAGAAGCATAACAAGTGGTATCAGAGCTCTTTCCAGGGCCGGTGGGATCTCCAATTAGTAGCAATTTTTTTTTGGCTCGAGAGGTGTTCCAGCGTCTTTAAACCACAGGATCTGTCGTTGAGCACATAAATCTGTAGATTTGGGGAGGCATGCACGCAGGAAATACAAGAGGTGGTCACATCTGTTGGACTCCCTTGTAACCCCTGTGGGTACTCCTTTGAGTAGTAGTGCATTAGACAGAACCGCGCACGGACTGTCTTCCACGTACCCTCTGGGTATATTGGAAGCCCCATAGGCTCCCTGAAACCTTGCCATAGATAAACCAGCGACCGTCTTAGGGCTACAGTACACCGAGAACAGCACTTGGAGAGATTACTCGCCCGTACGATAGGGTAGTCGGGTGGTACGGCTAAGGGTACAGTTGACCCTCCTTAGTTAGAGCCCTGAAACATTGGGTCGAGTACTACTGCCAGACCCTTATGTATATTGCGATCTGTAGCACCTGACACTCTCCGAAACCCTAGTTCCTTTTTTACTCATCATCTCTTCCAGATCCGCTTGAACAAAGGAGTGCAGCAGCAGCAGACATTGGTCCCAACCAGCCAGTTCTCTCAGATCCAGCAGACCAGAAGCATTGTGCAGGGTTCCTATACCAAGGTATAATTGTCGCAGGACTTTTGGCCGCATTGACATTTGAGGATTTGGGCGACTGTAAGTATTGATCAGGAAGGAGTAAACTCCGTTAGGAGTTTTACTGAAAAAAAAATAAAAAAAAAAAAAAATAAAATAAATAAATAAATAAATAAAAAATAAAAATAAATAAATAAATAAATAAATAATAATAAATAAAATAAATTCTGAGATGTTCCGGGATGCTTATTGGTGATCTAGCCCATTAAAATCAGGACGACGAGCTGAGCATTGTGGTACCATTCAATTAATTGGGCAAAAAAAAAAAAAAAAATTTGGCGATCCCAATTTTTTTCATCACAACGGTGTATGGTAGAAACTAGAGCTCAAGTGATGGCCAATGAAAGGATGGACAAACTGGAGGAAGCGGTGAACAAAATCCACACTCAGCTAGACAAAATAGATCTGAGTAACATGACCCAATTACTTCAAGGAATGAGTCTCCAGCTACAGAAATTGCAAGGAGAAGGCAAGGAGGATTTGAGGTCAAATGGCAAGGAGCAAGCCCACGAGGAGGGATATAATGGCTATGAAGGCATTTACGGTGAATCTAGCCACTCTCCTCACGTCTGGGACACCCATCCACCACCCAATCAGCGACTTCCTAAGTTGGATATGCATAAATTTGATGGTTCTCACCCAGCAGCATGGCTATCCCAAATGGACCAGTATTTCAAATTGAATCAGATCCTAGATGATGCGACTAAGCTTGTGTTGGGGAGCATGTACTTCGACAATGAACGGTGGCAATGGTGGGAATGGCATCAGCGCTCCAATGGCTATTTTAGGACTTGGGCCCAATTTACCAAAGCTCTTAAAGATCGATTTGAACAAGAAGACTCTTATTTGGGTCTTCTCACTAAGCTCAGACAAACCGGTACAGTAGAGGAATATATTAATGCTTTTGAATTAGCTTTCCGGACTAAGGGTCTCACAGATGAGTTCTACACGGAATGTTTTATCAGCGGTCTTAAAGAAGCCATCAGAGCTCAAGCGCTACTTCACCACCCACCCACGTGGATGGAGGCTTGCAAGGTAGCTCGTAAGGTGGAACGTGCATTAGCAGCCCAATACAGTTGGCCAAATTTCCCCGCTAAAGGTCGCCTCCCACAGGCGTCGCACACGACTCAAACACTTAAAGTCCAAAAGGTGTCCCCTGCGGAAATGGACGAAAGAAGGAAGCAAGGACTATGTTACTACTGTGATGACAAATACTCTCCAGGTCATATATGTAAAGAGCCCAAATTCTTTCAAATAGATGCTACTGACTCCAACTCAACAGAGGAAGATCCTACACTTGGGGAACATGAGCCGCTAGAGGATGATAACCAACAAGACGATGTCTCTGATGAACCAGTTATTTCGTTGCACGCCCTGGCAGGGATTTCTTCTCCTCAAATGCTCAAAATCAGAGGGTTTATTAAACATCGCCCAGTAGTGGTTTTGATTGATAGTGGAAGTACACATAATTTCATCCATCAAAGAGTCGCAGAAACAGTGCATTGCTTTGTACGAGCAGTTTCTAACTTCCAAGTTCAAATTGCAGATGGAGGCACAATGAAATGTGAAGCCCGTTGTGAAAATGTCAAACTTCAAATGGGGGATTATCAGTTGAAAACCCACATGTTTGCCATACACATGGGGGGTTGTGACATTGTCCTCGGCGCTGACTGGCTCCGCACTCTTGGGCCAATCAAAATGGATTTCCAGGAGTTGTATATGAGTTTTAAGCAGAACAACCACACACATACCCTCCAAGGACTCCAGGCGGGAGCCCCCTCTATCATAAGCTCGCATAGGATGGAAAAATTGTTGAAAAAGGGCAATCATGGAGTGGTAGCTCAATTTAATGCCATCCAGGGAGTTGAAACCAAGCAACCGCCACTTCATCCTGAGATGCAAAAGATTTTAAACAACCATCTGCCGGTCTTTGACAAGCCTCATGGGCTTCCACCGTCACGAGGGGAACATGACCATAGCATAACCTTGGTTCCAGGGGCGCCCAACCCCCAAATGTGCGCCCATACAGATATACGTTCACCCAAAAGAACGAAATAGAAAAAATCATCAAGGAACTTCTAGAAGCAGGGGTCATTCGTCCCAGCATCAGTCCTTATTCATCCCCAGTGGTTATGGTGCTCAAAAAGGATGGGGAGTGGCGGATGTGTCCTGACTTCAGGGCCCTCAATAAGCTAACAGTCAAAGATAAATTTCCCATCCCGGGGGTTGATGATTTGCTGGATGAACTCAATGGGGCTCAATTTTTCACGAA